>QXTE01000184.1:0-142090 GCA_003942145.1 Platysternon megacephalum | reverse complement strand
AAGTAACAATGACTTTATTGCCTCTGCAAGCGGTGATCGAAGGGGGGAGGGGAGGGTGTCTAGCTTACAGTGAAGTAGAGTGAACCGGGCGGGGGCGGGGGGGAGGTTCATCAAGGAGAAACAAACAGAACTTTCACACCGTAGCCTGGCCAGTCATGAAACTGGTTTTCAAAGCTTCTCTGATGCGCACCGCACCCTGCTGTACTCTTCTAATCGCCCTGGTGTCTGGCTGCGCGTAATTAGCGGCCAGGCGATTTGCCTCAGCCTCCCACCCCGCCATAAACGTCTCCCCCTTACTCTCACAGATATTGTGGAGCGCACAACAAGCAGTAATAACAATGGGAATATTGTTTTCGCTGAGGTCTAACCGAGTCAGTAAACTGCGCCAGCGCGCTTTTAAACGTCCAAATGCACATTCTACCACCATTCTGCACTTGCTCAGCCTGTAGTTGAACAGGTCCTGACTACTGTCCAGGCTGCCTGTGTATGGCTTCATGAGCCATGGCATTAAGGGGTAGGCTGGGTCCCCAAGGATAACTATAGGCATTTCAACATCCCCAACGGTTATTTTCTGGTCTGGGAAGAAAGTCCCTTCCTGCAGCTTTTGAAACAGACCAGAGTTCCTGAAGACGCGAGCGTCATGTACCTTTCCTGGCCATCCCACGTTGATGTTGGTGAAACGTCCCTTGTGATCCACCAGTGCTTGCAGCAGCATTGAAAAGTACCCCTTTCGGTTTATGTACTCGCTGGCTTGGTGCTCCGGTGCCAAGATAGGGATATGGGTTCCATCTATCGCCCCACCACAGTTAGGGAATCCCATTGCAGCAAAGCCATCCACTATGACCTGCACATTTCCCAGAGTCACTACCCTTGATATCAGCAGGTCTTTGATTGCGTGGGCTACTTGAATCACAGCAGCCCCCACAGTAGATTTGCCCACTCCAAATTGATGTCCGACTGACCGGTAGCTGTCTGGCGTTGCAAGCTTCCACAGGGCTATGGCCACTCGCTTCTCAACTGTGAGGGCTGCTCTCATCTTGGTATTCTGGCGCTTCAGGGCAGGGGAAAGCAAGTCACAAAGTTCCATGAAAGTGCCCTTACGCATGCGAAAGTTTCGCAGCCACTGGGAATCATCCCACACCTGCAACACTATGCGGTCCCACCAGTCTGTGCTTGTTTCCCAGGCCCAGAATCGGCGTTCCATGGCTAGAAGCTGCCCCATTAACAACATGATCTTCAAAGCGCCGGGGCCCGCGGTTTGAGAGAATTCTGTATCCATGTCCATGTCCTCATCACTCTCGTCGCCGCGCTGCCGTAGCCGCCTCCTCCTCGCCTGGTTTTTCAGGTCCTGGTTCAGCATAAACTGCACAATAAGGCGCGAGGTGTTTACAATGTTTATGACTGTTGTCTTGAGCTGAGCGGGCTCCATGCTTGCCGTGGTATGGTCTCTGCACAGTTCACCCAGGAAAAAAGGCACGAAATGGTTGTCTGCCATTGCTTTCATGGAGGGAGGGGAAGGATGTACCCAGAACCACCCACGACAATGTTTTTTGCCCCATCAGGCATTGGGATCTCAACCCAGAATTCCAATGGGCGGGGGAGACTGCGGGAACTATGGGATAGCTACCCACAGTGCAACGCTCCAGAAGTCGACGCTAGTCTCGGTACATGGACGCGCATCGCCGAATTAATCGGCTTAGTGTGGCCGCATGCACTCGACTGTATACAATCGGTTGCAAAAAATCGAATTCTGTAAATTCGGAGTGATCCCGTAGTGTAGACATACCCAAAGACTGAGTACGGTGGGGGTTTTTTACACTGCAGGGTGAGGTCCTCCAGTCCTATCTTGTGCTGACTGTCCTAGTGATTATCGATTCTCCATAGTAGAGCATATTAATATTGTTCCAAGTTAGGCCAGAAGGACATGGAGTTGAACAAGCTGTCTTCTCTGGTACTTCTAGCTCGGGCATGAATGACTGGATTTTAATCTCAAACTCAGATCCCACACATTAGCCATGAATACCATCATTTGAATTTTACTGAGCGACAGCTGAAGTAGAGGACAATTGCTTTACATACAAACAGCAGGAGTCAAATTAGCCTGGTTTATGGCAGATTAGTGCCACTTCTTATGCTCAAGAATCTAAGCTTTCATTATTTGTTTCTTTAAAAAAAAGGCTACAGCTATTATAGTTGTGAAAATAAATCTTCAAAATCCGAGCCAGATGTAAATGGATACAGTCATGTCTAGTTGAGGCTGCAGACGACCTGAAACAATTGGTCTGAGAGGTGTGAACTGTCCTATTAATTTGAAATCTAATGATTACTAAAACGGCAGCTATTAACTATAGTTAACTGTTAACTATTTCACTGCTGATCATAACATACAAAAAAGAAAATGGATGACGTTATGAAGAGCTAATGTGAGTGGCAACGCATTTGGGAATCACAAGTGAATGGAGTTTGGCAAGCATTTACTTTTTTCCAGTCTAACACTGTTATAAGGATTTCAGGGACACAGCCCAGTTAGTCAGGTTTGTAGTCAGATAATCTGACCACAAATGTCGTGCACTGTAATCAGTATCAGAATACACATCCAGTACCTTAACAATTTGCAATATGAGCAATATCAGAGAAGGCATCTGGATTGCTCAACGGTGATCTTAAATCATGTGACTTTTCTACACAATTTTATAGGCTTAAGGTTTCACTAGCCCCATTATTTTTATTATCAGTAAAAATCTTGTCCAGTAGTCTCATAAAATAAAGTGAACCGAGTGCTCAAAGAATTAGCAGGACTGGAAGATGAAGCCAGAGATATAAAACAACATACACCTCTACCCCGATATAACGCTGTCCTCGGGAGCCAAAAAATCTTACCGCGTTATAGGTGAAACCGCGTTATATCGAACTTGCTTTGATCCGCACCCCCCCCGGAGCACTGCTTTACCACGTTATATCCGAATTCCTGTTATATCGGGTCGCGTTATATCGGGGTAGAGGTGTGTGACGGGTTGGATCACAGAAACCCCCTTGGGAGTTGCCACCTGATGTGCAAAGACTACTTCTATTCCTGTTTTCCCTGCCAGCTCAGTGGCTTCAGCTCCCTGTCTTGCTGAAGCCAGACACACCCGTCTGCTCCAACACAGACCCAGGGTCTGAATTACTTGCCTCAAAGCTGCAGGTTTACCTGAAAACAGCTCACAGAAGTGTGCTTGTCTTTAGCACTCAGATGCCCAACTCCCAATGGGGTCTAAACCCAAATAAATCCGTTTTACCCTGTATAAAGCTTATACAGGGTAAACTCAAATTGTTCGCCCTCTATAACACTGATAGAGAGATATGCACAGTTGTTTGCTCCCCCAGGTATTAACACATACTCTGAGTTAATTAATAAGTAGAAAGTGATTTTATTAAATACAGAAAGTAGGATTTAAGTGATTCCAAGTAGTAACAGACAGAACAAAGTAAGTCACCAAGCAAAATAAAATAAAATGCGCAAATCTATGTCTAATCAAACTGAATACAGATAATCTCACCCTCAGAGATGCTTCAGTAAGTTTTTTCTCAGACTGGACACCTTCCAGGCCTGGGCACAATTCTTTCCCCTGGTACAGCTCTTGTTCCAGCTCAGGTGATAGCTAGGGGATTCTTCATGATGGCTCCTCTCCCCCTCTGTTCTCTTCCACCCCTTTATATATCTTTTGCATAAGGCGGGAATCCTTTGTCCCTCTGGGTTTCCACCCCCCCTCACTGGAAAAGCACCAGGTTAAAGATGGATTCCAGTTCAGGTGACATGATCACATGTCACTGCAAGACTTCATTACCCACTTGCCAGCACACACATATACAGGAAGACTCACAGGTAAATACAGCCATCTGCAGACAATGGTCCTGGTTAATGGGAGTCATTAAGATTCCAAACCACCATTAATGGCCCACACTTTGCATAATTACAATAGGCCCTCAGAGTTATATTTCATATTTCTAGTTTCAGATACAAGAGTGGTACATTTATACAAATAGGATGATCACACTCAGTAGATTATAAACTTTGTAATGATACCTTACAAGAGACCTTTTGCATGAAGCATATTCCAGTTACATTATACTCACTTATTATCATGTTTTTATAAAACCATATAGACTGCACAACGTCACAAGGTGTAGCTCCCGCTTCTCCACATCATCCATGATCTGATGGGACTCTACCTCTATGGATATAGCAGTAGTTCTGTTTCCATGTCTGCTCTCCTGAGAGTGCCAACAGAGCCAACAATTATGTAGTCTGGACAATTGTCCAGGAGCAGTCTCATTGAGATCACTAAACAATTTCACACAGACCACAAATCAGCAATTAGATGGTAATAATGTAGCTATTATTGGTTCATACCCAGTTCACTTTAAAATAGAGATGAAAAGCTCTTTATCCAATTACCAGTCTCTTGAGCCACAGTTACCATCTCCCCATTTAAGATGCTCTAGTTAAATAAAAAAAAGCTGTTTGCTGCTCTGCTCCAGCAGGGAAAAGAAATTCCTCTTGCTGGTTCCACTGAGGAGGGAAATCTGAAATTCTCACTCACATTCCAGACAGAAAGCTGTGTCTGAGGACCTGTGTTATCATGCACCTGGCTGTCAAATTTCACTGTTACCATAGCGAAGCCGCATGACATCCATAACTCATGATGCTCAGTATCTCGCAGTGCTCGTCTCACTTGCTGAGCAGAATGTTTTTGGGTCAAAACACAAACAAATTGTACACTTTGCAAGGGGACAGGCAAGCACCGTGTGAACATGCCTGTCTCTAACCCAGCACCAGAAGCTCTCAGTGAGCTGCAGCTCATGCCTTCATTCCAGACACTAACAAAAACAGAGCTAACAAGGAGAAGGGAAGATGTCCCTTACATTACACCACAGTCTGATTTGATGATGTGAAAGAAGCTACTTGTCTTAGTTCAGTCACAGTAAATGGCCATGCTGTTGGTGAAATCTCTCATTGCCAAAGGGCCTAGTTGACTCATGAGGTATGATTAGTAGTTGCAAAGCAGCATGCAGGAACATAAAAAAACTGAGTAACTTGTCAGATCTGGACAGCTCAAGCTTTGCAAGTTACAATACTACCTGTTGGCAGGTCAATATTTCATGTGTCACCTGTATTCATAAGGTTAGCTAGTTGCCTTCTTCATTGATATACTGCTCGAACAGTAGGGTAAGAAGTGGCAGATGGGCATTGCATTTTACTTTGGGCCTCCAAGACATATTCAAAAGGCTATTATGAGAGAGAAAAGCTGGGTGAGACTATCTTTTACTGGACCAACTTCTGTTGGTGGAGAGACAAGCTTTTGAGCTTACACAGAGTGAAAGAGGAGGTGTGATCTGTGGGCCAGACTGTCTGCTGCTATGGAAAACCAGGTGGGAAGGGGCCAGACCAGAAGAAGACAGTGAGGCTCCCCATACAGAGTTGGTTGTCACCAAATTATTCCATTCATGGCAGTGCAGTTTGCCCTACATCAGGGGTCGGCGATCTTCGGCACGCAGCCCATCAGGGTAATCCGCTGGCGGGCCACGAGACATTTTGCTGACGTTGACCATCCACAGGCCTTCCCCTCCACCCCCACAGCTCCCAGTGGTCACGGTTCACCGTTCCCGGCCAATGGGAGCTGCGGGAAGCTCCCATTGGCCGGGAACAGCGAACCATGGCCACTGGGAGCTGCGGGGGGCCGTGCCTGCGGATGGTCAACGTAAACAGAATGTCTTGCAGCCCGCCAGCGGATTACCCTGATGAGCCGCACCCCGAAGGCTGCCGACCCCTGCCCTACATGGAACAAGCAGGGCAGGGGACAGGTAGGAGAGAGACTGGCTGGCTCCCACAACTCCCACTAGAAGTCAGACTCAACTTTGCTCTCTTCCACATATATTGATTCCTGACACTGAGTAGGGTTCCCAACCCTCCCAGTTTGGCCGGGAGTCTCCTGGAATCGGGCTCGATCTCCCAGAGGCTATTGAAGCCAATCCGGGAGATTTTAGGCTGCTAAAAGTCTGGCGGCGCAGTGGGGCTAAGGCAGGCTCCCTGAAGCGCCCAGCATGTCTGGCAGTGGCTCCTAGGAGGAGGCACAGCCAGGGGGTCTCTGCACGCTGCCCCCACCTTGAGCGCTGACTCTGCAGCTCCCAGTGGCCAGGAATGGAGAACCGCAACCAATGGTAGCTGCGGGGCGGTGCTTGCAGGCAGGGTCGGTGCCACCTGTGAGCCTAGTTGCCACTGCTTCCGGGAGCCGCCTGAGATAAGCGCCCTGCACCCTGAACCCCCTCCCACAACCCAACCCCCTGCCCCAGCCCCCTCCTGCACCCAAACTCCCTCCCAGAGCCCGCACCCCGAACCCGCTCCCGCACCCCAACCTCCTGTCTCAGGCTCAGCCCAGAGTCCCCTCCCATATTCCAAACCCTCGGCCCCACCCCAACCCCCAAAGTCAGTGAGGGTTGGGGAAAGCGAGTGACGGAGGAAGGCGGGGCTGGAGTGCGTGGGGGCGGGGCCTTGGGAAAAGGGCAGGGCAGGGCCTTAGGGAAGGGGCAAGGCAAAGGTGTTTGGGTTTGTGCAATTAGACAGTTGGCAACCCTAACTGTGGGGGCTGGAGGAGAGGGGAGGCAGTATCCCCTGCCTTCCCTTCCACATGGAAAGAAGGAGAGTTGGGCGTGGATCTTAAGGGATGATATGGTCCTAGCTGTATGCAGCCACATTTTCAAAAGTGGCCACGGATTGTAGGTGCTTCGACTTTAGGGTGCCCAACTTGAGACACTGTAGAGGAGCCTGGTTTTCAGAGGAGCTGAGCACTAGTTGCTGTGCCAATGGATTTCATCTGGAGCTGTGGCATGCAGGACTTCTAACAGTCAAGCCCAAGGTGTTTTAAATCAGTCACTCAGAAACTGAGGCTCCGAAGAACAGGGTTGGCAAGGTTGTGTAGACCCAAGTACAGGCAGCTGGTGGTTACTTCAAGATTCTCCCATCCAGCTTTTTTAGAGAGTTAATTTTGTTTGGGGAAAGGGATGCCCCATAGACTCATCATACCAGCCCTTATACAACCCCCATCGCCATCACATCTGAGCACCTCACAAGCATTAACACAACTAATTTCACAACACTTCCACAAGGTAGGGAAGATTTCTCTCTATTGACATAAGAAACAGGCAAAGAGTTCAATTAATTAAGATCACACAAGATATCACTAGCAGACCTGGCAATTGGACCAAGATTCCCTGTATCCTAATGCAGGGCCTTAACCACAAGAACATCCTTCCTAATATTACACAGCAGCTACGTTTTTAATGGAAAAGGAGGTGAAAAACTGCTTCCCAAGCCCACCATTCAATAGCAAGGCTGGCTCTGCCCAAGACGGCTTCTTATATTTGTTCCTTTGAAGATTTGTTTCATTATTTTGAAAGCTGCCCTCTTATTTTTCGAGCTCCGCTGAGAACTCTAGCTAAATAGAACTCTCGAGGCTATTATAATGCAGTTCTCCCATCTTCCTGGCTGCATTCATTATTAATAGCTGGTCATTAAATTTTAATCAATTAAAGACCAGCGGTTTAGGCTGGTTAGACACTTTCATTTTTTCCGGGTGCAGTTCTTGGGTGTGCTCTCTCACAATGGAGCAGGGAAAGCTGTTGGTCTAGTGGGAGGAGATATGGAAGCATCTTTTGCAGAAAAGCTTTATCTTCAAACCCTTCTAGAACACTGAATATGAAGCTTGGTTGTTTGTTCTTCTCTCTCCTTGTTTCTAGCTCATCCTGTTTTTCCTTCATATTTGTCCGTTCTGCTTTGCAGAGAGAGTTTCTCATTTAGAACAGCATTCCTTAGCTAGCTAGCTTCACAGGAACCATAGGAATGGCCAGGTTGGATTAGACCAATGGTCCATCTAATCCACTATCCTGTCTCCAGTAGTGGCTAATACCTCATGCTTCAGAGGAGGGGGCAAGATATGCATAATGGATGATTAAGCAATGACATATGTATGGGGGAAGCTTCTTGCTAAGCACTTACTGCCTGGGGTTAGTCTGGGTTCTGAGACTGGGGTTTTTTTAAGCGAAAGCTAGTTCCAGACTTAATTATGAATAGACGACTGTCTCACCAGAATGCTACTTTGTCCTTCCATCGGGGAATTTCAAAGCACTTTTAAGACATTAACTAAACTACACAAATACCCCTGGAGGGATGGGTAAGCAAGTGTGTAGTTATTCTTATCATAAAATTAACTACGGATCTTCTGTAGCACAGAAATAGAATGGCAAGCGCATCTGTGCCTTATTGCCATTTCTCCATTCCAGAATTCAGAGCAATGCAAACAAAAATCACAAGCATCAGTTATCAAAAGCAGAGCTGTGCCTCAAACCAAATACCAGATCTCAATGCCCCCAAACTTTGGATCCAGATGTGAAGGTTGCAGAATGGCTCTCTCTCTTATTAAAATAAATTGGGGGAGGTGGGAGGAGAGAATGGCATCTTACTGGGAGGCAAATTGAGTTTGGGAAATGAACATCTACCTGGAAATCAGGTAGTCCTGAATTTCTAGTCCTGGCTCTGACACTGATGTGCTGTGTGGACTTGACACTGATGTGCTGTGTGTCACTGCTTTGCCTGAATTTCCCCATCTTTAAAGGGGAGGCAACAGCACCAGTTTACCTTCCTCATCGGTGTGTTTGTGGATTAGCTAATCAGTGTTTATATAGTACGTTGAAGTAGGGCTGTCAATTAATCGCTGTTAACTCACACAATTAACTCAAAAAAATTAATCGTGATTAATTGCAGTTTTAATCACATTGTTAAACAATAGAATACCCATTGAAATTTATTAAATATTTTGGATGTTTTTCTACATTTTTAAATATGTTGATTTCAATTTACAACACAGAATACAAAGTGTATAATGCTCATTTTATATTATTTTTTATTACAAATATTTGCATTGTAAAAATGATAAAAAAAATATTTTTTAATTCACCTCATACAAGTACTGTAGTACAATCTCTTTATCATGAAAGTGCAACTTACAAATGTAGATTTTTTGTTATATAACTGCACTCAAAAACAAAATTTAAAACTTCAGAGCCTACAAGTCCACTCAGTCCTACTTCTCATTCAGCCAATCACTAAGACAAACAAGTTTGTTTACATTTATGGGAGATAATGCTGCCCGCTTATTTACAATGTCACCTGAAAATGAGAACAGGTGTTCGCATGGCACTACGGCATTGCTAGGTATTTATGTGCCAGGTATGCTAAACATTCGTATGCCCCTTCATGCTTTGGCATTCCAGAGGACATGCTTCCATGCTGACGATGCTCGTTAAAAAAATAATGCATTAACTGAATTTGTGACTGAACTCCTTGGGGGAGAATTGTACGTCTCCTGCTTTGTTTTACCTGCATTCTGCCATATATTTCGTGTTATGGCAGTCTCGGATGACGACCCAGCACATGTTGTTCGTTTTAAGAACACTTTCACTGCAGATCTGACAAAACAGAAAGAAGGTACTAATGTGAGATTTCTAAAAGTAGCTACAGCACTCGACCCAGGGTTTAAGAAACTGAAGTGCCTTCCAAAATCTGAGGGACGAGGTGTGGAGCATGCTTTCAGAAGTCTTAAAAGAGCAACAGTCCGATGTGGAAACTACAGAACCCGAACCACCAAAAAAGAAAAATCAACCTTCTTGGTGGCATCTGACTCAGATGATGAAAATGAACGTGAGTCAGTCCGCACTGCTTTGTATCATTATTGAGTAGAACCCGTCATCAGCACGGACGCATGTCCTCTGGAATGGTGGGCGAAGCATGAAGGGACGTATGAATCTTTAGCGCAGCTGGCACATAAATATCTTGCAATGCCGGTTATAAAAGTGCCATGCAAACGCCTATTCTCACTTTCAGGTGACATTGTAAACAAGAAGTGGGCAGCATTATTTCCTGCAAATGTAAACAAACTTGTTTGTCTGAGTGATCGGCTGAACAAGAAGTAGGACTGAGTGAACTTGTAGGCTCTAAAGTTTTACATTTTTTTTGTGTGCAGTTATTTTTTGTACATAACTACATTTGTAAATTCAATTTTCATGATAAACAGATTGCACTACAGTACTTGTATTAGGTGAATTAAAAATACTATTTCTTTTGTTTCTTTTTTTCAGTGCAAATATTTGTAATAAAAAATATAAAGAGAGCACTGTGCACTTTGTATTCTGTGTTCTAATTGAAATCAATATATTTGAAAATGTAGAAAACATCCAAAATATTTAAATAAATGGTATTCTATTATTGTTTAACAGAGCAATTAATCATGATGACTTTTTTTAATCACTTGACAGCCCTACTTGGAACAAAGGTGAAGTAGATTGCAATGAATAGAAATGAGAAGTTATGAAGTGTAGACAATTGATATGGGAAGTTAAAGACATCAGTGAAAAGTCCATGGCTGGCAGGGCTAAGGACAATAAGAAAGAATATTTTGAGTATATCAGGTAGGGTGACCAGATGAGAGACGTGAAATATTGGGACGGGGGGGGGGGGGGGGGGGGGGGGGGGGGGGGGGGNAAAAACAAACCCAAGAGCCGGCAGCGGAGGAAAGGCAGCTCCACCCCCACCCCCCACACCAGCTTGCCTCGGCCTCCCCTGAGCGGGCTGCCGTGTCCCACCTCCCTCCAGCACTTGTGCCGCCATACAGCTGATTAGCGCAAGCCTAGGAGGGAGGGAGGGGGGAGGAGGAGGAGGAGGAATGCGGCATGCTTCGGGAAGAGGCGGGGCCAGGGCGGGGATTTGGGGAGGGATCCAATGGGGGGGGAGGGAGGGGCCGGGATGGAGGGGGGTGCGAGCCCCCTCCGCCTGTGCGCCGGAGGGCAAAATATCGGGACAATTCACATCCCGACCGAACATCAGTCAGGACGCGGGACAAACAAGTAAATATCGGGACAGTCCCGATAAAATCGGGACATCTGGTCACCCTAATATCAGGAAGCAAAGAAATCCTAGCCATAGGATAGTCCCATTACTAGATAGATATGGTAAAATTGTTAATAATGATGCAAAAAAGACAGAAGTGTTCAATACATATTTTTATTTGATATTTGGAAGAAGCGAGTTGATATATTCATATCACATGAGGGTGATAGTTACTAATGGACTGGAAGGAGTTTAAGGAGAATGTTGAACAGCATCTACTTGGGATAAACATTTTAAAATCAGCAGGCCCAGATAATTTGCACCCAAGAGTCACTGATGTTAATTTTTAAAGAACCTGGCAATAACAGGGAAATTCCAGAAGATCAGAAGAGTGCTAATGTTATGACATTATTCAGACAGGGCAAGCAGTACAGCCAGGGTAATTAGCCTGACATCAATCCTGGGCAAAATAATGGAAAAGCTGATACAGGATTAAATAAATAAATGAATTAAAAAAAAAAAATCAATGGATAGAAATATAATTATTTCCAGTCAACATGGTTATATGGAAAGTTAGTCTTCTCAAAACAACTTGATTTCATTCTTTGATGAGAATACAACTTTAGTTGATAAATGTCACAAGGTCCACTCACCACTAGCACACCTCCTGCTGGTTGCTCTGGGGATTAGCTGATTCCAGGTCAGACATCTTTCCTCCTCTCACTATTCACCCTGCCTTCTCTTCCTGGCTCTCAGAGAGGCAAGATGCTTTGTGTTCATGGCTTAGCCCTCCAGGGGTATCAAAGTCTCTTCTTATGAACGGACTCAGGCAGTCTTCCCATTCTCAGCCCAGATGATGCCACTTCCCCAGTGGCTAGTAGAGGAACCCAGGCCTGCCCTCTATTGAGGATTCCAGCTCAGGGACCCTCTAATCAGCAGCCAAGGCCTGTCCCAGTCTATACCTTACTGCCTTTTCCCAGACCTTTCCTGACCTTCTGACTCTCTCCCCCTTCCTCTGGTTTTCTACCTTGGTCCTGTAACCCCCAAATACACCTCTCTTCTCCCATGGAGTGACTGCAGACTTCTTCCCTACAGTTTCCCTCTCAGTGACTAACTTCCTGTCTTTATAAAACCAGCCCTGCTCTTCCTCCTAAGATGGGCTCCCTCATTATTCAGTCAGGGGACTACTTAAACCACCTAATTCACCTCAGCTGTGGCCTGTCTGGTTAATTGGTCCCTTTCTTAGCCTACATTAAACCCTTCAGGGCAAGTGTAGGGTGAACATCCCATCACAATGTAATATACTTCAGACTTTTATAAGGCATTTGACTTAGTACTGCATGACATTATGATTAAGAAATTAGCACTATATGATGTTAAGACCTGGCTAATTGACTGATCTAAAAGTAGTTAATGGGGAATGATCATAAATGGGCCGGACTTCAGCAGGGACTGGCTCTAGGCCTGATCCTACTCAATATTTGTATCAATGACCTGAAAGTAAATATAAAATCACTGCTGATAAAATGTGCAGCTGATACAAAGACTGTTTAAGTGATAAATATTGATGAGGAGAGGGAGTCATACAAAGTTATCTGGATTATTTGGTAAACTGAGTCTGTTAAAACAAGGTTTTAATGCAATCAAATACAAAGTCATACTTCTAGGAACAGGGAATTCAATTCATTCCCACATAATGTATCTGGGAAAGCAGCAACTCTGAAAAGGATTTAGGGATCGTAGTGGACAAAGAAGTCAACATGAGTCCCAGTGCTATCTGTGGCAAAGAGGACTAATACGAAGCTTGGATGTAAAAATGGGGGAGTAGTGAATTGGAGCAGGGAAGTGATTTTTACCTATGTATTCGGCATTGGTGAGACTGATACTGGAATACTGACTACAATTCTGGTGCCCACATTTTTAAACGTATGTTGAAAAATTGAAGCATGGGCATAGAAGAGCCACAAAAATTATTCAAGGGCTGGAAAAAATGCTTCAAAGTGAGAGACTTGAAGAGCTCACATTTTTTAGTTTATCAAAAAGAAGACCAAATAGTAACTTGATTATGATGTATAAGTAGCTGCATGGAGAGAAATACCAGGTACTAAAGGACTTTTTAACCTAGTGGAGAAAGGCAGAACCAGGACCAATGGTTGGAAGTTAGAAATGAGGCATACATTTTTAACAGTGAGGGTC
The DNA here is from genome assembly GCA_003942145.1 of Platysternon megacephalum. Taxonomy (NCBI): domain Eukaryota; kingdom Metazoa; phylum Chordata; order Testudines; family Platysternidae; genus Platysternon; species Platysternon megacephalum. The sequence continues at coordinate 128,973 of QXTE01000184.1, read as the reverse complement.
ATTAACCATTGGAACAAACACCCAAGGGAAATGATGGATTCTTCATCTCTTGATGTCTTCAGATCAAGAGCAAATTCCTTTCTGGAAGATATGCTTCAGCCAAACAAGTGATTTGACTCAATACAGGGGTGACTGGGTGAAATTCTATGGTCTGTTGTATACAGGATCTCAGACTAGACCATCTAATGGTGTCTTCTGTCTTTAAGTTCTATTAGTCTATGAACTGAGTTTCTTCCCAATTAATCCATTTGGGGTGGGGCGCAGCAGAGTTTGCCCCCGATGGAAGGAGATGTGGATCTGTGTGACCAGGGCCTCCCTCTGATTGATGCTTTCTCCAGGGTATCATGAAAGGAAGATCCACAGAGAAAGTGAAAGAGCCACAGCCTGTATTCATAGAATCATAGAACTGGAAGGGACCTCGAGAGGTCTTCTAATCCAGTCCCCTGCACTCAAGGCAGGACAAAGTATTATCTAGGCCAGGGATTGGCAACCTTTGGCATGTGGCCCATCAGGGAAATCCACTGGTGGGCCAGGACGGTTTGTTTACCTGCAGCGTCCGCAGGTTCGGCCGATCGCAGCTCCCACTGGCCACAGGTCGCCGTTCCAGGCCAATGGGGGCTGCGAGAAGTGGCGTGGGCCGAGGGATGTACTGGCCACCGCTTCCTGTAGCCCCCATTGGCCTGGAACAGCGAACCGCAGCCAGTGGGAGCTGCGATCGGACGAACCTGCAGACGCTGCAGGTAAACAAACCGTCCCGGCCCACCAGTAGATTTCCGACGGGCTGCATGCCAAAGGTTGCCGATCCCTGATCTAGACCATCATCCCTGACAGGTGTTTGGCTAATTTGCTCCAATTACGGAGATTCCACAACCTCCTTAGGCAATTTATTCCAGTGCTTAACCACCCTGACAGTTAGGAAAAACTTCCTAACGTCTAACCTAAACTGCCCTTGCTTCAATTTAAGCCCATTGCTTCTTGTTCTATCTTCAGAGGTTAAAGAGAACAATTTTTCTGGGCCTTCTGAGGGACAGCGTAGGCGCACGTGTCCCCCTAATGGCTCAACTCTTAGCCTACCCACTCCTCTCCAGTCCACACAGTCTTTACAACCTTCCCTGCATAGACCCGAGCTCTGTGGAGAAACCTCTAGGTCAGCCCAGGGGAAGGGGAGACTGTACGGGGAAGGGGCTGACCCCCACTTTTAGTACAAGAGAGTGTAGAGCCAACTGTTGAGGGTCCCCGCTCTGCATGGATCATAGAGGCAAATGATCTGGACCATCATTACCATCATTCTGTGGCTAACTCTCTCACACAGTTCAGTTGCTGGTCTGCTGCTGGGACAGCTCTGCTACATGCTGTCCCTTCCTTGGAACTCTGATAGTTACCAGGCCCTTGGTGGTTCTGCTCGGAGCCATCCATACTCTCCTGTGTGTTCCTTGGAAGCCATTGCTGAGTGCATGCTGACAGCCCAGGCAACTTTGTGTCTCTAAACAATGAAAATGTACCTTCTAAACTGTGGCCATCACCACAAATCCCAGTCTCTTTAAGAAGTAGAGACCTGCAACTAAGTTGTAGTCATCACATTGAATATGCTGAATTGTCTGGCAAAGATGTAGATGAACATGACAGCTTCTCATCCTCCCCTCCCCAGGGCTCTGCAGCAAAGAAAGACTATCCCAGTGGAGAGTAGACATCCTTTACATTTTTGTCCAGTCTCTAAATTGGGGGTCACCAAGCTTTGCCACTCTCCAGCCATGTCACTGTCCCAAGACTGGCTTCTCCGCTTTGCAATCCAGCTCTGGTCTGGCCACACCCTAAATTCCCTGCTACATTTGTCACCTACTTCCATCCTCATCACATGTAGGGACAATCACAGCCACATCCTGGCATTTAAAGCTGTTGCTGAGTTTGTGGATATGCAGTGCTGAGGGGTGTTGATCCAAAGCCCACTAAAGCAAGTGAAAGGCTCTCTCACTTCAGTGAGCTTTGGATCAGGCCCTAGGAGCTGTGGGCAGAAGCATTCTGCCTGCAGGGTGCTAAGACGGACAGAGTGCCTCACTTAGGTACTGCTGTTACAACCTGTAGTGCTGCGGGAGACAGGGGGAGGTGGTGAGGCAGGGCTCTGGGTTTAGCTGTGTGGCCAGTTCTATGATTCCCACCCACCTTGTTGTACTCAGTAGCACAAGCACTAGCATTCTGGCCACCCCCCTGTGTATGCTGGGAAGGGCTCCTGGCATCCTCTCACCACCCTGTATGGGAGGAACCAGCCAGAATCTGACCCCTCGTTATGAAAACTTGCACTGTAGTACTAACCATTGCTGGGATACACTTTGGCTAGCAGTGATCTAAACCTCATGCAACATAGACATATTCAACAAGGAGTCCGGTGGCACCTTAAAGACTAACAGATTTATTTATCTTAGACATGTTGTTACTGCAGGAAGATAAATATACTTGACTTATTAACCATTAGCCTCTAAAGATAAAAATATAGCATGCAAGCTTCCAAAGTCTATGAATATATTAGTGCTCCCATGGAGATACTAATCCCAGCCTCCTCAGTCTGCAAACCGCTCACAGCTTTAAACACCAGCCATTTCAGCAGCACTATGTTAAAAGAAAACATGGGCTGTGCTGTCCTCTTGGGGTATGTCTACCCTGCTGCTGGGAGCGAGCCCTCCAGCCCAGGTAGACAAATTCATGCTAGGGGGGCTGGAGCTAGTGGGCTAAAAAGAGCAGTTGGACGTTGCAGCTCAGGCTCATGCTACAATGTCCACATGGCTATTTGCCATGTGCTAGCTCAAGCCCTCCTAGTGCGAGTCTGTCTCCCTGGGCTGGAGGGTTCGCTCCTAGCTACAGTGTAGACACACCCTTTGTTCTTAGGAGACAGCACAAGCACTCCCATCTCTCTCTCTTTCTCACACACACACACACACTATATTTAATAGGATTAACTACTACATTTCAAAATTAATAAATATTAAAATGTCAGAGGTGCTTTTGAACATTTTAGCCTGAATCTAAGTGACAAGCGCCTAAATCTGATGGGGTGGGGAGCCGGGGTCAATGGGATTTAGGAGCTTAAATCATGTAGGTGCTTTTGAAACAGTTATCCACAGAGCCAACTGGAAATAAAGGATATTAACATCGACCCATTAAGCAAGGTATTCTACATGTTCTTTAAAGTTTGCTGAAGAGATGACGGCATTGCTAGAGGCTGTATCTGCTTTAGTCACATTCATTCCTCTGACTAAGTAATTCTCTCTTCCTCCCACGGTACAGAGCAAACTGTGGGTTTTGGCAAGGATGATTTCACTGAAACATTTTCTCTTTAGCATTGCACTGGAATGAACTTTTTAGCTTTGCCATCTAATCAGGTGTCAAGGATCACTGTATGTATCCAAATTCTTGCCCCCTGCCCCTGCCATGTAAGATGTGGTTTCCCAGTTTTAAAAAACAACAACATAAAAGTTGCAACTATAAAATGTTAAGTAAGGATTTTGTGATCGCAAAGGATTAATGTAAATGTAATGTCTAAATCACATCAGCCAGTAGTAGAGATGAAAGTAAAAGTAATTTGTAATTCTGTGTCAGTGAGTCGACTCGCTGGCACGTCCCTTCAGGGCTGGGTGTGGTGTAGTGACTCTCTTCATCTGGTGTCCGGCTCTGCCTCTTCTCATGATGTGACCCTCCAACAGGGTCACACAGAGTCTCACCCCTGTAGGGGTGACCTGAGCCTCATATGTCTGGCACGCAGCAGCTTCACAAACACCCACACGTTCTTTCCTGCCCCTATCTCCAGGGCTGCCATACCCCCTTTGCCGGGGGCCTGGTAGTAGGGGAACCCAGGCCCTCTCTCTGTGCGGTCCAGAAGCTCCCTCCCTGGGTCACTTCCTACCACAGCCTGCCCTCTTGGCCTTCCACCAGCCCCTTCCTGGGCATGCTCCTTCACAGATCCCCAAAAGTACATATAAAAGTCCCTTGCTGGGCCTACCTGCCCCTAGAAGCCCTGGTGTCTAGTTGTCATCCAGCCCCGGCCAGCCCTTCCTTCAGGCAATCCTGGGATAGGCCCCACGGGCCCCAGCTAGCCATCTTTTCAAGGGGCTAACACAAGAGCCCCTCTCCTCTTCCCACTCAGCCCCCTGCTGAGCCTTTTAACCCCTCCCTCCAGGCTTGGCACCTTGCAGCTGGAGAGGGGCAGAGCTCATTGAGCCCACAAGTTCTCATTAACCCCTTCCTACCTAGCACAGCGTTTGTACACTCGGTCACATATGGCTACATTAAAAGTTATTTAAATCAGGAGGTAACTAAAATTGCTTTATGGCTAGGGTGACCAGATATCAAGTGTGAAAAATCAGGACGGGATGGGAGCCTAATAGAAGTCTATATAAGAAAAAGCCCCAAACATCGGGACTGTTCCTATAAAATCAGGACATCTGGTCACCCTATTTATGGCCCAATCCTGTGAAGTGCTGAGTCACTCCTGATCACCCTCAGTTCCCCTTGAAATAACTGTAGAGTCACTTCATCACATGAAGTTAATGGGAAATAAGGATACTCAGCACTTCACAGGATTGGACCTTTATGTAGCCATTTCCCAGCAGTATAATCAGTTAAACCTCTCACCTTCTTTGTTCGCTCATGTTTCTATAATGCCCAGCATTACCCACTCGAGCCTGAAATGTTGTTCATGTAAAAAAAAGGTTTGGCAATTCTTACGTTCAATAGATGTGTTTCCATGCTTTTAAAAATAAAATGTTCCGAAGAAAACTTGTTTGTTTTGTTTTTTAAACAAATATTTTCCCTGCAACGTGTGCAAGGGAGAACCTGACAGTTTTATAGATAGCAGACCACAGCAAAACTGACTTAGCTTGGCCAAATAAAATCAGCGGCCAGACATGCAAGCAGCACAGTGAACAGTGCAGTGTAAATAGACACTCAACTGGATAATTTAAGGTGATATTAGTTACAGATGAAAGGTTTTAATTAGATAGTGCCCCTTCAACTCAGAGGCGGATTAAGGTTTTGTGGGATGCTGGGCCAGAGCAAGTGGGGACCCCTCCCCACTTCTTCCGCCCGCAGTCCCATCCCCCGGCCCCCTGCGCTCCTGCCAGGGAGCAGGGTTGGGACGCGGGGGCTTGCCCCGCTCTGTCCATCCTCCCGGCACTCCTGTGAGGGAGCAAGGTCAGGGCACAGCGGCAGTGGAATGAAGCAAGCCCTTGCGCCCTGATCCTGCTCCCCAGCATGAGCGCCGGGTGTGCGGAACAGGGCAAGCCCCCGTGCCCCAAACCCACTCCCTGGCAGGAGCGCCGTGTGTGCGGAACAGGGCAAGCCCCCGTGCCCCAAACCCACTCCCTGGCAGGAGCGCCGGATGGGCAGGCAGAGTCGGTCAGGATGTGGGGGCACCCATTTTTCCAGGGGAGGGGGGTAATTGGCTGGGGCCCCTGGGCACAAGCCCGTTGGCCCAGTGGCTAATCTGCCACTGCTTCAACTATTGCTCTATAGAATTCTCCTACTTAACATAATATGAAACACGGTTCTCCCTCCTAAGGATTCTCTCCATGAGTGTAAATGCATCAGGAGAAGCTAGTCTTTTGCTGAGAACTAGATTCTCTTTTCTCTTAGACCCAGGAAACAGACAGTCCTGGTGTGACTACGAGGCTATAACTCATTAGAGGGGCCCCACTGTTGTCATTGTTATGAAAGGCANACTATTGCTCTAGAGAATTCTCCTACTTAACATAATATGAAACACGGTTCTCCCTCCTAAGGATTCTCTCCATGAGTGTAAATGCATCAGGAGAAGCTAGTCTTTTGCTGAGAACTAGATTCTCTTTTCTCTTAGACCCAGGAAACAGACAGTCCTGGTGTGACTACGAGGCTATAACTCATTAGAGGGGCCCCACTGTTGTCATTGTTATGAAAGGCAGCAGATCCTTCCTAGGAAGCTAGCCATATACTCAGTTTAGGGCTGTCTGTCAATCTTTGTTATAGTTACAGACGTACAGCAGTGGAAGAGTAAAGGAAAGGGAACTAATGGATTACTAGTGACCAAGAGTTTAAGTGCCACTAACAGCAATGATATTTGGAGATTTTAGAAACCAAAATGTCACAATATTACAGGACATGCTGAGGTATGATTTATTTGTTTCTCCAGTAGGGGACCATTCCTTACCTCTACAGCTTAGTGTTTGTCCTGTTGCCCACTCTAAGATTGTCTAAGGGAAGCTCAGAGAGACAGAGACTTTAAGACCAGAAGGGACCATCATGATCATCTAGTCAGACCTCCTGCACCTTGCAGGCCACAGAACCTCACCCACCCGCTCCTGTAATAGACCCCTAACCTCTGGCTGAGTTACTGAAATCCTCAAATCAAGTTACAGAGAACCCACCATTTACACTAGTTTAAACCTGCAAGTGACCCGTGTCCCATGCTGCAGAGGAAGGTGAAAACCCTCCAGGGTCTCTGCCAATTTACTGAGGGAAAATTCCTTTCCGACCCCAGATATGGCGATCAGTTAGACCCTCACCTTGGGGGCAAGACAAAGAAACGGCTTGAACTTTGAGAAAGTTCTGCTACAATTTGAAGTTCTAAATGTGTTAGTTTCCAACCCTTTCTGTACTCGACCCCCTTCTCCATACCAGGACTCCCACCACCACCACCTACTTCCCATTTAACAATATGGGAACCCTCTGACGGGTGTTTGGGGTTGAGAACCCCTGCTGTAAGCTACAGTGCTCTTCCTAGGCACCAGAATGTAAGTTAGGTTAGGCATCAGATAAATACTGACACGCAGAGGGGAGAGGAGGGGAAGAGCTTTTAGGATTCAGCTGCTTTTTCAGCTGAAGCATATAAGAATTAGGTGTTTTCCCACCTTCCCTGGCCTCTACCCAGCTGATGTTTATTACTCTCGTTCTTATTCTCTCATTCTTATTCTTATTTTAATGCGGTTTCTGTGATTTCCAGTTGCCTGTTCATCCCTATTCTGTCCCCCTTATTTGTTCCTGCCTCCTCTCCTCCTGTTATTCCTTCCCCTGCAATGCCCCTATTTGCTTCCTGTTATAATTGACAGCAGGAGAGCGATGGAGGGGGTTGGGAGCAGCAGGCTGGAGTCAGGGAGTGGGCTGGGAGCTCATTACTGCCAGAGTTGGTAGATTGCCTCTAGCCACTCACGATCCCACAAGCACATCCTCAGAAGGTGCTGTATAATCATCTGGGTTACCTGGCCCCATGCAGCATGTAGGGGGGCAAGACAAACTAGATGGGGACCTAGCTAGAGGTGCCTTTGCATGATTTCCTGGGAGTTGGAGTTGCTGAACAGATTTGTGTCAGCCAGGGCTGAGCACAGGCCCTGGCCCCATGCAGAACACAGCAGACAGCATAGGATACAGCAGCTCCCAGGGGACTGAATAAAGAAACAGGTACTAAGGCCCTTCCACTATGATGTGGTCATGGGCCTCAGCTCTGTTTTAGTGCTTCACCACAGTTCCTAGGTAGGGAAGACTGCCCCCAGCAGGACCGAAGACAGTAATAGAATTGTAGAAACGTAGGACTGGAAGGACTTGTCTACACTGGCAGAATTTTTTTGCCAAGAGTTTAGTCGCTGATAAAAAAAAAGCGCTTAAAGAAAACCGCTGTTGTGTATTCACATTGTCTTCTGCTGGTGGCAGCGTGTGTTCACACTTGTGGCACTTGCATCACCAATGAGAGCAGTGCACTGTGGGTAGCTATCCCACAGTGCTGCTCTCCCCCTTCTGCCGCTAGGTCTTGTGGGAAGGCAGAGGGGATCACGGCGCATCATGGATCTTCCATGTGCTTCCGTCTTCAGTTTGTGGCATTTTTCAAAGTCCCTTGTTTTCTGCTTTCCCACCACATCTATGTGCAGGAATGGATCCCACACTGCTCTCCACTGCTCTCAGTAGTACATCGCGAGTGGCAGTGGAGTTATTCTTGACGTTACAAAGGCAATGGCAGTCACAGTTGCCTGACGTGGCAGCCGACATGGGAAGCAGTAACAGATTGCTTTTGGCATTCACGGAGGAGCTGAACACAGTGGAATGTTGCTTTTGGGCTTGGAAAACTAGCTCAGAGTGGTGGAATCGCATCGTTATGCAAGTCTGGGATGACGAGCAGTGGCTATAGAACTTTCAGATGTGGAAAGCCACCTTCCCGGAACTGTGTGCTGAGCTCACCCCAGCCCTGCAGTGCAAGGACACCTGAATGAGAGTTGCCCTCTCGGTGGAGAAGCATGTGGCAATCGCAGTGTGGAAGCTGGTGACTCCAGACTGCTACCGGTCAGGCACGAACCAGTTTGTAGTGGGGAAGTTGACAGTTGGGGCTGCATTAATGCAAGTGTGCAAGGCCATTAATCACATCCTGCTGCGAAAGACCGTGACTCTTGGCAATGTGCGTGACATTGTGGATGGCTTTGCAGACATGGGTTTCCCTAACTGCAGAGGGGTGATAGATGGCACTCATATTCCAATTCTGGCACCGGACCACCTTGCGACCAAGTACATCAATCGGAAGGGGGCACTTTTCCATGGTTTTGCAGACAATTGGGGATCACCATGGGCATTTCACTGACATTAATGCGGGGTGGTCTGGAAAGGTGCATGACGCACATATCTTTACGAACACTGGCCTGTACTGAAAGCTGCAAGCAGGGGGACTTTCTTTCCAGGCTAGAAGATCACCATAGGGGAAGGCTAAATGCCCATAGTGATCCTGGGAGAGTCGGCATACCCCTTAATGCCATGGATCATGAAACCATACACAGGAAACCTAGATAGCAGTAAGGAGCGGTTCAACAACAGGCTGAGTAGGTGCAGAATAACCACTGAAAGTGTGTTTGGCCAATTAAAGGCACACTGGTGATGCCTATATGGCAGGTTAGACCTGAATGAGGAAAATATACCCATGGTTATAGCCGCGTGTTGTATGCTGCACATTTGTGAAGGGAAGGGCGAATGGTTTATTTGGGTGTGTACTGCTGAGGCACAACGCCTGGCTGCTGATTCTGAGCAGCCAGATAGCAGGGCTATTAGAGGGGTGCAACAAGAATTAGGGATGCCTTGAGGCAATGTTTCAAAGATGAAAACCAGTAATGTTTGTTGCTATGCTTGGGACGGCAATGGTTAATTAAATTTGGTAGGCTAGGAAGCAGTTGTGATTGTTAAAGCCTAGGATTCAATGTAAGGAACTAATGAAAGTGCCTGTTGAGTTGCAGGTGCCACGAGATAACATACCTTGCGTGGAAACAAATAAAGAATGCTTATGATTCAAAAACCTTTGCTTTTATTGCCAAATAAACCACACCACCACACGGATACACACACGCAGTTGGTGGGGGAGAAGGTACGGGGGGAGAGGGGAAGAAGAGCTGATTTTCCTAGCTGAGGATAGGTCCAGCTTTCATTTGAAAAGCTGTCTGGGGGGGGGGGGTGTGTGAAGTGTAGAGAAAAGTGCGAAGTGACAGAAGGTGGAAAGGACTGCACAGGGGTAGTTTGGGGAGGGAATGTGCTGAAGGGGAAGGCGGGCATGCATCTGCTCAGTTTGCAGTGTCATGAGAGTCTGGAGCATGTCGGTTTGATGCTCCAGAACTTTAATCAGCCTCTCTGTGGCATCCTTGTTGTAAGAATTCTTCCCTTATCGTTCCTGCTTTTTGCTTTCCCTCCACGTCTTGCATTCAGTGTTTTCTACCTCTGACTGCTGCAGCGCCACCCAGAACATATCTTCCTTGGTCCATCTCAGCCATTTTCTTATCTTGCGCAGATGCTCTGCTGCTGTTGGGGGGTTGGTTCTCAAGGTGAAGTCTGGAGAGGCATAATTCACAACAAACAGAAGTTCTATTGTCAATTACACACAGAGGATTGAAATAGTAACATTAATACACTGCTGGTAACATACCTATCACTTTCTCTGTGACCCTAGGCAAGCACACACGAGACAGAAGACCCCAAGAATGGCGAGTGAACCCAGGGGGCTGGGGCCTTGTGTATTGCAGAAAAGCAACCTGAAAAAGGTCACGGGGCACTTATGGAGGGCAACACTCTAAACTGTCCCACTGTTTTCCACAGGCTGTGGTCACTATGGAAGATCTCACTCCTGAGGGTAAGCAGGGAAGAAAGGGTGCATCTGCTACACACTTGCGGCTTCTGCCCCGGTTCCTATGTTGCTCACCTGTGTGCAGCTTTGGTCCCTGCCCAAGTAATTGCAGAGTGGCGTGGGAAAGTGTCTCAATAGGGGAAGGAATAAAGCAGCTCTGCCAAGGAACCTCTGGCAGAGAATTGCTGAGTACCTCCAGGAAAGTTTCCTAGAGATCTCTTGGGAGGATTCCTGTGAAATCTTGGAGTGCATCAACTCCCTGTTCTGCCGTACTGCCTAGCTGTGCGGGAAAATGCCCAGCACACAGAAACAAAGCCAGCCTTCCACATGTCTCTGCCCTTAACCTGCTTCAGAACTTCACAAAGCAAAACCACTTGCCAGGGGTCTCCTCTCCTGCTTCTGGCTCGCCAGAGAGCGATTGCAGAGACTGGCTAAACAACTCTGGAGTGGAGAACAGCTCCTGACTGGACACATCACAGGGCTCCACATCTTCTTCAGCATCCACATCTTCATCAATGACTTCCTCCTCTGGGTTAGGTCCACTTTCCACTGGCTCCAGACCCACCAAAGTATCCACAGTGCTCTTTTTGGTGGAGGTGGGGTTGCCACCTAGGATAGCATCCAACTCCTTATAAAAAAGGGCAGATTTGGGGCACACCATCAGAGTGATGGTTTGCCTCCTTTGCCTTGTGGTATGCGTTCCTCAGCTCCTTCACCTTTGCTCTGCACTGCAGCGTGTCCCGGTCATATCCCTTTTTGTGCAAGCTGCGAGCAATCTGGCCATAGGTATCAAAATTCCTATGGCTAGAGCTCAATTGGAACTGGACAACCTCCACTCCCCAAACACTTATCAGATCCAGTAGCTCTGCAGTGGTCCAAGCGGGAGATAGTTTGCTGCGTGGAGCCACCATGGATGTGGGAAGATGCGATGTGAGCTCTGCACACCAAGCAAACAGGTGGAGGGATGGAAGGTTGTTTACCTGGTGTCAGGGCAGCAGAGTTGAAACTGCTGACCAGAGTGGTCAGGATGGCATTGTGGGACACTGTCTAGAGGCCAATAACAGCGCTAAAATCAAGCATGGTGTCTACACTGGCACTGTGGCGCTAAAGCCTCGGCACAAAAAGCCTTATGACTCTCACTGGGGTGGTTTTATTACAGTGCCGCAATAGGAGTTTTGGTGCAAAAAGTGGCTTTGCAGTGTGTACACCTCTACTGTTTCATCGCCAAAAGCTGCCTTTTGGCAAAAAAAACTTGCCAGTGTAGACCACGCCTTATATAGGTCACCTGGTCCAGTTCCCTGCACTGAGGGAGGACTAAGTATTACCTAGATCATCCTTGACAGCTGTTCGTCTAACCTGTTCTTAAAAACCTCCAATGATGGAGATTCCACAACCCCCCTAGGTAATTTGCTCTAGTACTTAACTAATTTGACAGTTAAGAAGTTTTTCCTAATGTCCAACCTAAACCTCCCTTGCTGCAATTTAAGCCCATTGCTTCTTGTCCTGTCCTCAGAGGTTAGGGAGAACTATTTATCATCCTCTTCTTTATAACAACTTTTACATACTTAAGACTATGCCCCCCTCAGGCTTCTCTTCTCCAGACAAAACAAACCCATTTTTTCCCATTTTTCCTCAAGGGCCATGTTTTCTAGTCCTTTAATCATTTTTGTTGCTCTCCTCTGAACTTTCTCCAATTTGTCCACATCTTTCCCAGAGTGTGGTGCCCAGAACTGGACACAGTACTCCAGCTGAGGCCTAATGAATGTGGAGTAGAGTGGAAGAATTACTTCCTGTCTTGCTTACAACACTCCTGCTAATATATCCAAGAATGATGTTAGCTTTTTTTTTTTTGCAACAGTGTTACACTGTTGACTCATATTTAGCTTGTGAATCACTATGACCCCAGATCCCTTTCCACAGTACTCCTTCCTAGGCAGTCATTTCCCATTTTGTGTGTGCGCAACTGATTGTTCCTTCCTAAGTGGAGTACTTTGCATTTGTCCTTACTGAATTTTATCCTATTTCAGACCATTTCTCTAGTTGGTCAAGATCATTTTAAATTCTAATCCTGTCCTCCAAAGTTCTTGCGACCCCTCCCAGTTTGGTATCTTCCAGACTTCATAAGTGTACTCTGCCATTATCCAAATCATTTATGAAGATATTGAATAGAACTGGACCAAGGACAGAGCCCTGAGGGAACCCACTTGATATGCCCTTCCAGCTTGACTGTGAACCATCAATAACTGCTCTGAATATGGTCCTCTCACCAGTTGTGCACCCACCTTATAGTAGGTTTATCTAGGCTATATTTCCCTAGTTTGAGAAAGTCATCTGAGACACTATCAAAAGCCTTACTAAAGTTGAGGCTTGTTACCCATTCAAAGAAAGATATTACTTTGGTTTGACATGATTTGGTCTGACCATCTTCAGATTGAGGATCACTTATCACCTTATCTTCTAGGTGCTGCCACACAGATTATTTGCTCCATTATCCCGAGTACTGATGTTAAACTGACTGGTCTATAATTCCCTGAGCTTTCTCTAGTCCCCTTTTTATTGATAGGCGCTATATTTGCCCTTCTCCAGTCCTCTGGGATCTCTCCAATCCTCCTCAAAGATGGATCCCACTACTTACCTGGAATCTAACCACCACATAGATCCCCAGCCTCAAACTCCATTCTCAAAGCTAGATGGCTAGAGAATGTCAGACCCATGACAAGTGCCTGGGTTCTGTGCCACTATGTCTCTACTGAGGTGTTTAGTATAACAGAGGTCTGTATATTTGATGGAATGGAACCATTTCTTGTAGCCCACAGCTACCTCAATCCTTGAGGTGTGTGCCATTTTAGAGGGGACCCAAGTGCAACCGATAGCACCCAGTACAGATAGGGAAAGGACTGTTGGAAAACTCTGTTGTGGGATGGGAGGTAATATAGCGTCTCACTTGTGCCAGCCTTACTCTCAGTGAGTAGTACCTTATTACATGAACAGTCCCATTGAAATCAGTGGGGCTGTGTAGAGATGTACTATTCATTGCGAGTAAAGTGGCCCATGATCAATAATCCTGAAACTAGCATTCAGAAAACACTCTACAGGACAGCTGGCAGACTAGCTTCTGTTTTGTGCAATGACCTCAGCTGGTTCTCTGGCAGGACCATGCTGCCAGGGAGTCTCAAGGCATGAGTTGCATTAACCACTACAGGCATAAATAGGGCTTCTGTGCGTGTTTTTCCACATTCCTGGGATACTACAAATGGCCTTTGACGCATGGCTGCTTTGACACTGCAGGGTCATGTGATCATGTCACTTGGTACTGGACTCCATGATAGAATACCAGTCAGTATTTTTCCACGGGGGGGGGGGGGGGGGGGGGGGGGGGGGAGAGGGGGGGGGGGGGGGTGGGGGGGGGGGGGGGGGGGGGGGGGGGGGGGGGGGGGGGGGGGGGGGGAGAGAGAAAGGGTGCACTTGAGTATCTGGGCAGTTCCTTAGCTGAAGCCTTCCCATGCAGAGCTGATTTCAGTGTCTGTGTCTTTCTGAAGCTGGGTGTGTCCTTACCTGTGTGTGCTGGAGGAGGCTAGAGCCTGGCTCAGCAGGACAGTATAAGGGAGCCCAGGCTGGTGGAACAGGTGGGCTTAGTGGTACCCCAGTCCATCAGGTGGCACCCGGGGGGAGCGGGGGGCAACCCATCAGTTTTATTTTAAAAGCTGGTTTTGCTGTAATTAGGCTTTATTTTAGGGCTTGGCTACACTTGCAGCTGTACAGCACTGTGAGTTAAACCTGCCTTCGTACAGCTGAGTAGGGAAAGCACTGCAGTCTGTCCACACTGACAGCTGCCAGCGCACTATCGTGGCCACATTTGCAGTGGCATTGGGAGCGGTGCATTATGGACAGCTATCCCACAGAGCACCTCTTCCCATTCCGGCGCTGTGGCTTGTGGGAAGGGGTGGGGGGTGCGGGGCATTCTGGGTCCTGTCCCAACGCCCCGTGATGCATCGCTTCACATCCCAGCAATCCCTGTGTTTCCGTCCACATTTGGCGCCATCTTTCAACGGCTTCTGTGCAGCGCGATCTGTGTTCCATTTTGGTCTGCGGGAAATGGAGCCCGAACTGCTGAGGAGTATGCTGACGAGTCTCGCCAGCACGTCACGTTTGGCGGTTGAGCTATTCCTTAAGATCCAAAGTGACAGTGAGGAGTCCGACGATGATAGCGAGTCGCGTAATGCATACGACACGAGATTGCTTGTGGCATTCACAGACATGCTCAGCACCGTGGAACGCCGCTTTTGGGCTCGGGAAACAAGCACTGAGTGGTGGGATCACATCGTCATGCAAGTCTGGGATGATGAGCAGTGGCTGCAGAACTTTCGGATGAGAAAAGCCACTTTCATGGGACTGTGTGAGCTCACCCCCACCCTGTGGCGCAAGGACACGAGATTGAGAGCTGCCCTGCCGGTGGAGAAGCGGGTGGCTATTGCAATCTGGAAGCTGGTAACTCCAGACAGCTACCGATCATTCGCGAACCAGTTTGGAGTGGGAAAGTCGACCGTTGGAATCGTGTTGATGCAAGTTTGCAGGGCCATTAATCACATCCTGCTCAGAAGAACCGTGACTCCGGGTAACATGCAGGACATTGTGGATGGCTTTGCACAAATGGGTTTCCCTAAGTGTGGAGGGGCGATAGATGGGACGCATATTCCTATACTGGCACCAGTCCACCTAGCCTCCGAGTATGTTAATTGGAAGGGGTATTTCTCTATGGTTCTCCAGGCGCTTGTTGATCACCGTGGGCGTTTCATTGACATTAACACAGGCTGGCCCGGAAAGGTGCATGATGCACGCATCTTTCGGAACAGTGGCCTGTTCAGGAACCTGCAAGCCGGGACTTTTTTCCCTGAGCGGATCACAGTAGGGGAAGTCGAAATGCCCATTGTGCTCTTTGGGGACCCCGCATACCAGTTAATGCCGTGGCTCATGAAACCCTACACAGGGAGCCTTGACAGTAGCAAGGAACGGTTCAACTACAGCCTGAGCCGGTGCTGAATGACTGTGGAGTGTGCTTTTGGCTGTTTAAAGGGCCGCTGGCGATCTCTGTATGGGAAGCTGGACTTGGCTGAAAACAGCATCCCCGCAGTTATATCCGCGTGCTGTACCCTCCATAATATTTGTGAAGGGAAGGGTGAAAGATTCAGTTAGGCATGGAGGCTGAATTTGCACAGCCAGAGAGCAGGGCTATAAGAGGGGCTCAGCACGGGGCTGCAAGGATTAGGGATGCCTTGAGGGAGCAATTTGAGGCTGAAAACCAGCAGTAATGTCTGGTGCCCTGTGGTTACAATGTTAATAGGAATCTGTGTTTGCTAAGCTGATTTGCAGTGCCTGTTTCCTGGGCTAAGGTTTCTTTTACTTTATGCAATAATAAAGAATGTTTTCAAAACCAAAATATCCATTTATTGAAAAAAAAATTCATTTATTGAAAGAAACACAACTGTTTGGGAATTAGAAAGGGCAAGGGGGTGGGGTGGAGAATGGTACAATCACAGATTTGCGTATGTCCTGTCTGGAGTGCTGTGCAATGAGTGCTGCACTTCAGGATGGCTATACTGCATGTTGATGGGGGTTGAGTGCAGAGGGTAAGGGTCGTAGTTCTCAGGGCTGGTTGGTGAAGTTACAGGTGTTGGAGGCAGCTGGTGGCGGTAAGAACCCGGATGTTGGGGAAAGTGGGTTGGAGGTGACATGGGGTCACAAGGGAAAGAGTTTTGGGGCGAGGGCTGCATGGGGGGGCGGGCGCGGTAGTGCTCCGCCTGCATGGCTACGAGCGTCTGGATAGAGTCCGCTTGGCGCTCCATGATGCTTATCAGCCGATCCATGCTTTGCTTCCAGTGCGCTGCGTTTTCCTTGCGGGTCCTGCTTTTACTCTCCCTCCACTCCTGCGCTTTTTGATTCTCTGTAAGAGATTGATGCATCACTTCGTGCAGCATGTCTTCTTTGCTTTTCTGCAGTCTCTTCCGGAGTCTTTGCAGTCTCTGAGCCGGTGATAACACGGACGGCTGAGATCTCAAGGTTGCATCTGTAAAGGCAAAATGCAACACTTAACAGAGGCAGCATTGTTTATACCAGACAGAGCAATGATTCCCCCACACTTAAGGAGGGCGCACACAGTCTACACAATAGCAGAATTTTCCCGTCCCAGAGAGAGCGCACATAACCCATGGGAGCCCCAAATGGTGAGTAAGGGGGACTGATTGTTTCAGGGCTGTACTGTCCTCTGGGTTTCTGTGCCTTGGGGAGAGCCAACAGCTGCAGGGGGCACCTACACTGAACACTGTCCCAACATTTTCCACGGGAGTTCATCCTGGAAGATCTCACTGCTGAGAGTGACCTGGGAAGCAAGGGAGGATCTTCTACCACAATGCGGCTTCCGCCCTGGCCCATATGCAGCTTTCCTGTGTGCAGCAATGGTCCCCCCCGCCCCTCGCGGCACAGTGGCGCGGACACGTTAGCCTGACTGGGACAAGGACCACGGTGGCTCTCCCAAGAAACCTGTGCAAGCGCATTGCCCACGTTCTGGATGAGACTTTCGATGAGATTACCGAGGCCAATTACCGCGAAGTGATAGACCACATCAATGCGCTATTCCGCATCTAGGCATGCATGCAGCCCTAACCCTCCTCTCCCGAAAAATTTCCTTCCCCCCCACAAAAAGCCGCTTACCGGGAACCCGCTCTTCTGTTTGTCCTCCACCAAGTACCGGCCACTGTGACTGGCTACCTTCCTCCTGGCTCGAGAAGAGCTCCTGGCTGCATGCCTCCAGGGATTCCGGGGTGTCTCCCCCACCCCAGCACCCTCACTCCCGCTTTCCTCCTCCTCCATCTCCTCCTCCCCCTGCTCTGAAGTGTCCATGGTGGTGCTCGGAGTGGAGGTGGGGTCACCCCCAAGTATCACATCCAGCTCTTTGTAGAATTGGCAGGTCGTGGGGGGAACACCCGAGCGGCCGTTTGCCTCGCAGGCTTTGCGGTAGGCATTCCGCAGCTCCTTCATTTTAATCCTGCACTGCAGTGCGTCCTGGTCGTGGCCCCTTTCCATCATGGCCCTTGATATCTGCCCGAAGGTATTGTAATTCCTACGGCTGGAGCGCAGCTGGGACTGGACAGCTTCCTCCCCCCAAATACTGATGAGGTCCAACAACTCGCCATTGCTCCATGCTGGGGCTCGCCTGGCGTATGGAGGCATGGTCACCTGGAAAGATTCGCTGATAGCACCCCACGCCTGGCTGAGCAAACAGGAAGGGGATTTTTAAAATTCCCGGGGAATATAAAGGGTGGGTCTGATGGTTGGTCACCTGAGGCCAGGGCAGTAGAGTTCGAACTGATGACCAGAGTGGCTAGAACAGGCATTGTGGGATACTGCCGAATACTTCTGGAGGCCAATCAGAGCACATTGGGCGGCCACACTGGCGCCGCAGCGCAATACTCTTTATTCCTCTCGGGGAGGTGGAGTACAAACAGCGCTGTATCCGCGGAGATACAGCACTGTACGTGCCTTGCCAGTGTGGATGGGGAGTGAGGTACAGCGCTGTGAGAGGCTTTATTGCGCTGTAACTCGCAAGTGTAGCCAAGGCCTTAGTTTTTACTCAGACTACATTGGGTAAGTAAGAAGCAGTCAGATATGCCCAGGGAGCAGCAAGAGTCAGGATTCAGGAGAATGTAACTACATCAGTTAGATTCAGATCTTGCCCTAGCCATCCATGCCTCTGTCACTTTGAGATCAGACTATCATAATGCATGCTAAATGCCTGAAGTCAACAGGAGCTTACTGACTTCAATGGGCTTTTGGATCAGGCTATACCTTAGGGTCCCTCAATCTTATGCCTGCACAGAATATGGCTGCAGGATCACTGATTGGTGCTTCATGTCAACTGTGCACAACACAATCTACACTGGCTGCAAGTTAGATATTTCAGGGGCTGGTTTTTACCTATAACCCCATGTGGTGTTTGGACCATGACTATCCAAGAGAGATCACCTCATCCCCCTCAGGTGATACTGAAGCAGCTCCAACTAGCACAGGCACTGGAGCTGTCAAACATCCCGTTTATTTAAAAAGAAAAAAAGAAAAAAAAAAAAAGGGAAAAATAGCTGCCAGAATTATCAGCCTCAAAACGGAGATGCAGAGGGAGGTATGCCATTTTACCTCTGCCTGGATTTCCACTTTGGAGTCTGGGTGTACTGCAGAGCTCTACCACCCATACTGTCCTCTTCTGAATGAAGTGCCAAGGAGGGAAGATGGTGAGTAATCATCACTCTTTCCCCTCCTTGCCAAAATTTGGAGGGAGACCCCCTCCACATGGGGTGTGGTGGGGGCTAGCCAAGCCATGAACATGCCAAATCTCAAACCCCTGATGGTCATCTCATCGTATTTCTCTGCTCTCAACACAAGTGAAACTAACATGCTTAAAATGAAGGAGATATTTTCTGAACAGTCATTTTTAAAAGTACCATAACCTTTCAATCTTCGTTAAATCTTTTCCATATGAGCAGAAACAAATCCAACAGAGCAATAGGCAACTCTGTAATTTCTATTTTTGAAAAGTGTTTACTCACATAGTTTGAATAAATTAATTTGAAAATAAAAATTAAACTACAGTATATATAGTCTGAATATAAATGATTAGAACTACTACAATACAGGGATTCCTTGTTGCATAAGTCTCATTACTTAATGCATGAAACCTGAAAAATGTCAAAATCAATTATATTTCTTTGAAATGGAGTAACAGCAGTTACTTATACATGACAGTTAATTGATCTTATAATACAGGTTTTCTGACACATACATTTCCTGAGTGAACCAAACAATATATATATATATTTTTAAAATGGAGAAAGAATTCTTGACAGTTGAAGTAAATAATTCATGACTTCTAAAGAACACAATTCAGTTTGTTTTTACCAAGCAAAGTTCAGAACAGCTTTGTGATAGGATAAATTAAAGCTATGCTACAGAGTACAGGAATTTGCTACTATCAGTTTACACAGTACATATTTCCAATCCAAAGTAGAGAAACCAGTTTAAAAAGCTAGTTAAAAAAAAAAAAAANCCACGCCTGGCTGAGCAAACAGGAAGGGGATTTTTAAAATTCCCGGGGAATATAAAGGGTGGGTCTGATGGTTGGTCACCTGAGGCCAGGGCAGTAGAGTTCGAACTGATGACCAGAGTGGCTAGAACAGGCATTGTGGGATACTGCCGAATACTTCTGGAGGCCAATCAGAGCACATTGGGCGGCCACACTGGCGCCGCAGCGCAATACTCTTTATTCCTCTCGGGGAGGTGGAGTACAAACAGCGCTGTATCCGCGGAGATACAGCACTGTACGTGCCTTGCCAGTGTGGATGGGGAGTGAGGTACAGCGCTGTGAGAGGCTTTATTGCGCTGTAACTCGCAAGTGTAGCCAAGGCCTTAGTTTTTACTCAGACTACATTGGGTAAGTAAGAAGCAGTCAGATATGCCCAGGGAGCAGCAAGAGTCAGGATTCAGGAGAATGTAACTACATCAGTTAGATTCAGATCTTGCCCTAGCCATCCATGCCTCTGTCACTTTGAGATCAGACTATCATAATGCATGCTAAATGCCTGAAGTCAACAGGAGCTTACTGACTTCAATGGGCTTTTGGATCAGGCTATACCTTAGGGTCCCTCAATCTTATGCCTGCACAGAATATGGCTGCAGGATCACTGACTGGTGCTTCATGTCAACTGTGCACAACACAATCTACACTGGCTGCAAGTTAGATATTTCAGGGGCTGGTTTTTACCTATAACCCCATGTGGTGTTTGGACCATGACTATCCAAGAGAGATCACCTCATCCCCCTCAGGTGATACTGAAGCAGCTCCAACTAGCACAGGCACTGGAGCTGTCAAACATCCCGTTTATTTAAAAAGAAAAAAAGAAAAAAAAAAAAAGGGAAAAATAGCTGCCAGAATTATCAGCCTCAAAACGGAGATGCAGAGGGAGGTATGCCATTTTACCTCTGCCTGGATTTCCACTTTGGAGTCTGGGTGTACTGCAGAGCTCTACCACCCATACTGTCCTCTTCTGAATGAAGTGCCAAGGAGGGAAGATGGTGAGTAATCATCACTCTTTCCCCTCCTTGCCAAAATTTGGAGGGAGACCCCCTCCACATGGGGTGTGGTGGGGGCTAGCCAAGCCATGAACATGCCAAATCTCAAACCCCTGATGGTCATCTCATCGTATTTCTCTGCTCTCAACACAAGTGAAACTAACATGCTTAAAATGAAGGAGATATTTTCTGAACAGTCATTTTTAAAAGTACCATAACCTTTCAATCTTCGTTAAATCTTTTCCATATGAGCAGAAACAAATCCAACAGAGCAATAGGCAACTCTGTAATTTCTATTTTTGAAAAGTGTTTACTCACATAGTTTGAATAAATTAATTTGAAAATAAAAATTAAACTACAGTATATATAGTCTGAATATAAATGATTAGAACTACTACAATACAGGGATTCCTTGTTGCATAAGTCTCATTACTTAATGCATGAAACCTGAAAAATGTCAAAATCAATTATATTTCTTTGAAATGGAGTAACAGCAGTTACTTATACATGACAGCTAATTGAACTTATAATACAGGTTTTCTGACACATACATTTCCTGAGTGAACCAAACAATATATATATATATTTTTAAAATGGAGAAAGAATTCTTGACAGTTGAAGTAAATAATTCATGACTTCTAAAGAACACAATTCAGTTTGTTTTTACCAAGCAAAGTTCAGAACAGCTTTGTGATAGGATAAATTAAAGCTATGCTACAGAGTACAGGAATTTGCTACTATCAGTTTACACAGTACATATTTCCAATCCAAAGTAGAGAAACCAGTTTAAAAAGCTAGTTAAAAAAAAAAAAAAAAGCTTACCTCAATCCTAAAAGGATTATTTGAACATTTGTCACAAAGCATGGTGGATTAGCCTCAGGTTCCATGTAATGCATTGGCCTTTTCTGGTAAGGGATTGGTGGGGGGGCAGAGGGGCAAAGAAAGGGGAGCATTTGCGGGGAGGGATATTGAAAGTGAGACTAAAAACGGTCTTAAAATCAGCCACGGTGTGAATAACTTTTCTGCAAGCTTCCTCCACCTCAAGCGCCATGAATACAACTCAATCTGAGCACAGACTGCCAATTGTGCCAGTTTACACAATGGTTTGGGGATGTGGGCAAACATCTTAGCTCCAAGGCTGCAATGTCTTCATTTGTCACCTAACTGCATATTTGTACCCAGCTCTGTGGAGCTGAAAGGCAAAGTGTATGAAGCCAGTGTGTCACCTACCCACCCCACATACAAGTTAAGGGGTTAGATTAAAAGCAGAATGAATACATTTTCTTTAAATTGAACACAGCTTTCTGGCTAATTCACAGCTTTTTTCTAACAGTGAAGAACAGATGAGTCTTGGCTGTTCATTTTTTGTTGTTTAAATAAATAAAAAACCTCAAAAACATTGCTAACGGTAAATAAAAAGACTAGTTAACAGAAGGAGAAAAATCCTTAACCTAGTTTAAAATTGCATATACAAAGAATCAGGTAAATGTTTTCCTGTGACCAGTTCTTTTATTATAGTCCTACCCAACGGACAGACATTTGAAAAAGTCCATCATAACGATCTTTTGTGAGGTTAAAGCATATTTTTACACCAATGTAATTTGCATTAATTTTGTTTAAAAAGCATTCAGCTACTCTAAGAACGCAATAGTACTCTAGATTTTAAAAAGGTACTTCTACAGTTTTCTTCTAACCTTCCCCATCAAGAACTATTCTATGCATCCAGTCAATGGATTTAACACACTACTACCATGCTGCTCCTCTATCAAAATGCCATAAGATAATTTCAATAATAAAGATAAATAGAAAAAGTTAATATACATGTTGCTATATTTTACAATGTTTGCATCCAAGCTGTAAACTAATGTCCTTTGAACTGACCATATTTACCCTCAGTTATACAAAAAAAAAGCAACTTTTAAACACCAAGGGCATGTCATTCAAAAATATTAAATTGAAGGCATTGAATTTCACTATGCATAAATTCCCTTCCCCTCTCCAAAAGTAGACACTAAACAAAGTCAGGAACTTTCCCTTTCCTCCCCATAATCTCTCTCGTTGTTTCCAGGCTTTTCCTCATCTAGAAAGGGGTTTAGCTGCTGTAACAAAACAAAACGTCTTCATTTTAATGCAAACTGTCAAAACCCAGAGAACATTAAATGACAGTTTGTTTAAAATCAGAATTGCTTAGCTTATAAATTTAATGAAGTCCTTGGTGACACGTGTATTAGTCAAGAGGTCCTTGGAAAATAAGTCTGATGTAACCCTGTTCGCCAGCCAGCTGATGTGCACAGAACGGACAGGCTGCATGAAAAGTGTGAGTACCATGAGGAAGAGGAATTTGGGACCAATATGCAGTTGTTTTTTCTGAGCACACGTGTCCACATGGGCTGAATGCATGAGTTGGAGGTCCTGCATCTACATAAAATCCAGCTTCACATCCAAGCCACAGAGGCACATAGGGGCCAACAGAGCGGCACATGGGACATTCTCGATCCTTCCCATCTCTTTCCTCTTTGTTTCCCCAGTTGTGATAGCCATGTACGTGGCCACAGTTCAGATACACCCATGGTTGCTTTTCATCGACAACATCTTTCCTCTTCATACTAGGAAATGCTAATGTGTTAAACCCTACAGGGCACTGCGGCCTGGCGGCATTTATTTCCTGTCTTAGAGCTTCCAAGTGCTTCACTGTAGGAGTGCGTGAAAGGCCTTCGGCAGTACGCCACAGCATCGTTGCTCCGCACAGATCGATTAATGAGCCGTCTTGGAGTTGGTTGGTTTCATTTTCAACCTGGGATGGAAATGCAGAGAGATCACAAAGTTACTCAGACTGATTGTATAGAGTTTGAAAAAAACAACTGTAAAACCCTGCTAGGGAGCTGCAGCCAAGAGTCTCAACTAACAGTGATTTTGGGTGCTCAATCTGAGATGCATGAAAAAGCTTGATAGTTAGAGGGTGGGTGATCAGAATTTTTTGAAAATCAGGCACCTTTAACAATGTCTCAAGTTCGGGACCCTAAAACTGAAGCCACCAAAAGCACCCATATGCCTAATCATCATCAGCTCCTTCCTGATCATGCATCCAGCTAAGTCAATTAAAGAAAGAGCAAGTTTGCCATGGGAGCAACATTAGTCTTAAGTTAGTAGTAATGTATGCAAACACACACACTCACAGAGCAACCAGCACACCATCCTTCCTAAACAAATGCACCACAACTTAAAACAAGTAAAACATCTGATTTAAAAAAATGTTTACTCAGAACAAAGTCATATCAAGACAAGTCTGGTTTTATATCTCATGAATCTTTCTAGAGCAAGGTTTACATTACATTAGACTCTGAAACAGCCAAAGAACTGTGGGAATTCTCCCCCCCACAATGAGAAAACCCTGAGGAAAGATGCACGTGAAAAGGGAGGGTTAGGAAATAATTTTAAAAACTTTAAAAAAGCCCACACCACTTCCACTGCTCACAGACCAACATGCTAGACTGGGCCACTAAATTTAGCACAGCAGTGTAGACATACAATAAATGGCAGAATCTGGCCCGAAATCGTTCAGTCTTACTCAGGTTGAGTAGCATTTTACTCCATGAGCACCCACTAAAATTAATGTGACTAAATACAGAGTAAGGCACTATACTGTTTAAGTCAATCAAGCATACTCTGGCCCTTATGTAGCCCTAGGTACAGCCTTAAACAATGTACCTGTGTCAAACATGCAGCATAAAGTGCTATTCACGACACTTACCATTTTTCCCCTCTGCTGAGCTGATCTGGTTTCACGGAGGCTGAACACATTCCCACACACAGAGATCTCCCTCCACACCCCTGGTTTGGAGTCTTCAGTAAATCCATTGCGCGGATGCATAACAAGAACTCCATTTGTGGTTAACCCATCCATCTGTCCATCGGATGTCTTCCACTTGGCAGCTTTTTCCTATGAGGAATGACAATGACAGAACTTCCATTCATCTGTAATTCTGAGGTATAAACTAGTTTAAATATAAGCCTGCAGTGAGCTGGGAAGAGAAAGTGTCTCTTTACCCCAAGAAAGATGTTTTTTGACGAGTCAAATCCCGCAGCGTATATTCTTGCTGTAAAAGGAGGGTTCCGTTCACATATGATTCTGCAAGCAAACCTTGATATAGTGCTCTGTACGGACTGTGTATCTGAATTACTCTGACTTCCAGGAACCGTATCTGTCACTACAAAGTCGATAGGGCTTTCTGTTGACCGGCCAATCTGAGGAGGGAAGAACACACATGACTTAGAAGCTACAGTACAAAATATTTAAACTTAACATTTTAAAGTGGTCAAGACCTTTCAGAGACTAAAGGCATTTTACCACCTGAGACCCTAACCCCCTCTGAACTGGTAAGTTATTCTACCTCTTATTTTATTGTAGCCATATTGTGTCTCTCAAAGTGGGACCAATGTAGGTGAGGTAATTGGACCTTTTATTGGACCAGCTTCTGTTGGTGCAGACTACAAGCGTTTGAGCTTCACAGAGCTCATCTTCAGTTCTAGGGAAGGTAACAGAAGTGGCTAACCTAAATACAAGTTGGGGCAGATTGTTAAGCATAATGTATTCACACATGCTGTAGGAGACCACTTAAAAAGAAGTGGGCAATTAAGGGTTGGCAGGCAGTGGGGTGTGTTACCAATTGTTGTAAAGCAGTGTCTCGAAGTCCATGGATTTTAGCGTCTAGCAGAGTTATGAATTTAAGTTCCCAGGCTTGCCTTTTGAAGGTGTGCAGGTTTCCTTTGAGGATGAGGACTGAGCGGTCAGATATGAAGTGATTGCTTTATGAAAAGCGTTTGCCCACAGGTGATACGGTGTTTGTGTCTTATTTTAATGTGGGAGTTCATTTGAGAGCATAGCAATTGATTTCATGCACAGAATAGTTGAGGTACATCACAAGTTGTGATAAGATTCATGGGTTCTATACATGCCTAACAGGTGTATTGTGAGTGGTATTAATCACTGTAGCAGTGGAGATATGTCTACAGGTTTTGCATCTGTTGTCGCTTTGAGTTGGTGTGTACTGATTGGTGGGGAGCTAGCTACTGGATAAGCAAGACAAAGTCGGATGGTTGTTTGAAGGCCAGAAGGGGGGGGTTGGGAAATATTTCGTTAGGATGTGGTCCCCATCAAATATGGGTTGTAACTGTTTGATGATACCCCATCTGGATTCTAGTGTGAGGTTTTAGGGGACAACTAGGGGTATGTGATCAGTGGGTTCCCCGTACTGAAGCAGGTTCTCCCAGGGTATTTGGGTGACCCTTTCCATGATACAATCTACTTCTCCAGTGGAGTGCCCTTGTTAAGTGAAGGTCTGAAGTGCATTTAGGTGTGTATCCCAGACTTTGTTTAGCACAAGTCCTGTGGTATCTGAGTGCCTAGCTGTAGATAGATTTCTTAATTTGTCTGGAATGGTTGCTGGATCCATGTAGGTAAGTGTGGTGATCCAGGGATTTCTTGTATATAGTCATTTGTGGGGTTCCATTGTTGAAGCTGATCATGGGTGTCCAGAAAGTTGATGCTACTGTGGGAGCGTTTTAGAAAGATTGATGGACGGGTGTCACACTTCAGGTGGCTGACTTTCTATCAATCAGGACCATCCACAGAAACACAAGGGGCTGGTTTCCCTTGTCTACCTTCATAAAATATCTTTACCTAAGCAGGTTTCTCACTTATATTCAATTTCCAGGTATTTCAACTCATCACTGGTTGAAGGAACCATCTTTCTCAGCTTGCAAGAGCCTGGCCCCTTGTGTCTGTCTAGTGAGAGATACCAGAGATGACTTCTGTCTTGCTTATATCTTCCAAAGTTCAAGAGACAGGATGACCTCATGCTGTTTTCCCCTTCCTATGCACTTCCGATCCCCCTGTATGTAAATGGAGCTTTCATTGTTTTGATTCCACCATGCTTAATTTACATAGGAGACAGGTAAATAGCTGTAACATGGCCTCCTGTCTGGGAGAGACTTGTTACGCCGTTTGTTTGGGCGCAGACTGTAAAGCCGAATATCAGTGAGTACCCATAATTTCTTATATAGTGTTAATACACACACAGTAGAACCTCAGAGTTATGAACACCTCGGAAATGGAGGTTGTTTGTAACTGTAAACAAAACGTCATGGCTGTTTTTTCAAAGTTTGCAACTGAACATTGGATTTCATACAGCTTTGAAACTTTACTACGCAGAAGAAAAATAATTTTTTTTATAGTTAACGTTTAACAATACTGTACTGTATTTGCGTGTGTGTGTGTGCGCTGCTGCTGCCTGTGTACTTCTGGTTCCAAATGATGTGTGTGATTGACTGGTCAGTTCGTAACTCTGGTGTTCGTAACTGAGGTTCTACTGCATTTCACAATGACATTAAATGACCAATGTGTTAAATTTCAAATAATATATTACATCTTTTAAATAAATATCATACTAGTGTGGGAGGTGTAGTGAATACATTAGGCCTGACAAGAATTGCTGACAGTAGTGAATCACAAATGGGCCCCCGTGTCGCAATGGGTGATGGGAAATTTATGAGGGAGTTGAGATCATCTGTCCAGAAGATGAAAATATCAATGTATCTCAGGTATATCGTTAGTTTCATGGTATATTATTCCAGAAATTCTTCCTCGAGGTGGCCCATGAAGAGGCTGGCATGCTGGGGAGTCATCCTAGTATTCATGGCTGCTCCCCTGGTTTGGACAACATGTTTGTTGTTAAATGTGAAGTTGTTGTGGGTGAGAATGAAAAGGATGAATTTGACAATGTGTTTAGGGTGGATTTCTGAGTGTTGTACATTATCTCCTAGGTATTTGAGACAGGCAGCAATGCAATCATGGTGAGGGATGTTGGTGTACAGGGAGGTGACATCTACATGGCAGAGAGAATGTTCTGGGGGGTTGTTAATGTCATGGAGTTTCTGGAGGAAGTTGGCTCTGTGTCTGGTGTGGTTTAAGGATGTTTCTATGAGTCCTGATATTTCTTCAGTAAGAGTGTTATGGCCAGATATGATGGGTCTGCCTGGGAAGCATGTAGAACCTGGGGTGGTTCGTGAGGGATGAGGTTGTAGAGTTTTCATGCAGTTGTTTGGGGAAGGATTTGGTGGTAATTTTAAATTCCTGTGTGAATTGTGGTGTGGCATCTTAGAGTTCTTTATAGTAAGTGGTGTCAGAGTTGTCTGTTGGCCCTGATTAAAGACTATGATGGCATCCCCTTTGTCTGCAGGTTTGATCACTTTCTGGTGGCTGGATTTCAGATACCATATTACTATCCTCTCAGTAGTAGAAAGATTGGGTGAATTGTAATATTTGTTGAGGATTTCAGAGTATCTTTTCCTGAAGCAACCAATCTAATGATTTAGTGTGTGGTTTCCTCTGCTGGGGGACATCCAGTCAGATTATTTCTTTTTTTTAATCTTATTCGGTGGGGATGTGGTAGTTGTGGGTGGCGTCATCTTCATTGTGAAAGAATTCCTTGAGGCAGAGTCAGCAGAAGAATTCTTCTAGTTCTCCACATGTTAACGTGGCATCAGGTTCTGTGGTGGGGCAGAGTACGATACTTTAGTTCCAATTAGGTGGAGTCTTGATAGGTTGAGGATGCTGAGGTGTTGTGTAGAATCCACGTGGTGGACCTGATGTCTTGGATTCTCTGGAGTTGTAGTTGTTTTCACGTTTGATTCTGTGTTGGATGGCTGTCAGTTTGTCTGTCTTTATCATTATTTTGGGTTTTCCACATGATCTTCAGGTAGGTTTCATGGTTTTTTTCCTTCCAGTGTGTGATTTCTGTTTTTGTTTGAGGTGGTCCCTTCTGGAGTATGTAAGGTGCAGGAGATGGTTCCTTGACAACCTTGAAAATTTGGTTTATTCAGGAGGCAGAAAGCAGCCAATAGAAGAAAAAATTGTAGTGAAGGCAGATGTGACAGAACTTCCCCCTGGAGGCAGTCGCATCAGAAAGGTGAGCCCCAATATCTAAATCAGCCCAAGATCAGCAGCTGCAATGTCAAAATAGTGGGAAAGTGATCCCTTTAATCATGGGGGGGGGGGGGGGGGGGGGGGGGGGAATGATTGAGCCTGACTATAGTGGGGTTGCATGAAACTGACTGCCCTGTCAGTTGGACCTGTTACAATGCTTGAAGAGTGTACAGGGAAGTTTTTACCCATTCCGTCCAGGACATTCAGATAGCCAGATCTAAATGACTGGGGTGCTACTGAATTCAACAACTTGCTGCCTGAGATCTCCAATTCCATACCCATTTACGGAATTGACAGACAATCCCCCTCTCCCAATTTTCATGGTATAGTGGATTATACTATATCTAATTTACTGCTATGCAGAATGACACTGCAAAAGTGAGAGAAAGGAGACTAAGCACTCGGGGTATTTTTTTGGTGGGGGAGGAAGAGGTTTGCTGTAGGGGATGTGGGGAGTCAATATATTTCTTCTATTGCATTTACTCTGCTTTCTAGGCAGGATAACCCATCAGTACACATGGACAGCCACAGGTGATTTTAAAGAAACCTGCCTGAAGAACATTTTTATGAAGATAGTTTATTTGTTCCCCCTCTTTAGAGGATCTGGGGAATTACAGACCAATCAATCAGACTAACTTCAATTCCAGAAAGATACTGGAACAAATTATTAAACAATCAATTTTCAAGCATCCAGAGGATCATAGGGTGATAAGTCATAGCCAACATGGATTTGTCAATAACAAATCATGCCAAATTGACCTAATTTCCTTCTTCGACAGGGTTACTGGCCTAGTGGAGGGGGGAGGTGTACACATGATATTCCTTGATTTTAGTAAGGCTTTTTATAGTCCCAAATGACAGTCTCATAAGCAAACAAGGGAAATGTGGTCTAGGTGAAGTTACTATAAGGTATCTAGTTGAAAAAAAAAAAAATCATACTCAGAGTAGTTATGAATGGTTCACTATCAAACTGGGAGGATGTGTCTAGTCGGGTCCCGCACTATTCAATATTTTTACTAATGATTTGGATAATGGAGAGGAGAGTATGCTTATAAAAATCAGTGGATGGCACCACGCTGGAAGGGATTGCAAGCCAGGATTAGAATTCAAAATGCCCTTGGAGAAGTGGTCGGAAACCAACAAGATGAAATTCAATAAACACAAGTGCAAGGAAGGAAGGTAGGAAGGAAAAGAATCAAATGCATAAATACAAAATGAGGAATAACTGGCTAGGCAGTAATACTGCAGGAAAGGATCTGGGGGTTATAGTGGATCAGAAATGGAATACAAATCAACAATGTGATGCAGTCACAAAAAAGGCTAATATTCTGGGAGATATTAACAGGAATGTTATAGCTAAGATACTGAGGGCAATTGTTCCTCTCTACTCAGCACTGGTCATGCCTCAGCTGGAGTACTGTGTTCAGTTTTGGGAACCACACTTTAAGATGTGAACAAACTGGAAAGAATCCACAGGAGAGCAACAAAAATGATGAAGGATTTAGAAAACATGACCTGTGAGGAAAGGTTAAAAAACTGGGCATATTTAGCTTGAGAAAAGACAAATGAAGGGGGAGCTGAGAACAGTCTTCAAACATATTAAGATCCGTTATAAAGAGGATGGTGATCAATAGTTCTCCGTGTGCACTGAAGGTAGGACAAGTAGTAATGGGCTTAATCTGCAGCAGCAAGGGAAAGTTAGGAAGTTTTTTCCTAATGTCTAACCTAACTGTAAAGATAGTTAAACGCTGGAATAGAGTAGGAAGGTTGTAGAATCCCTGTCATTGGAAGTTTAAGAACAGGTTAGATAAACACCTGTCAGGGATGGTTTAGGTATTCTTGGTCCTGCCTCAGCACAAAGGGATGGACTAGAGGACCTCTGGAGGTCCTTTCCAGCCTTACATTTCTATGATTCTGTGTTGGGAATCATAAAGAAAGGGATAGACAATAATACAGAAAATATCACGTTGCCTCTATATAAATCCATGGTATGCCCACATCTTGAATATTGCGTGCAGATGTGGTCGCCCTATCTCAAAATAGATATATTGGACTTGGAAAAGGTTCAGAAAAGGGCAACAAAAATGATTATGGTTATGGAACAGCTGCCGTATGAGGAGAGATTAATAAGACTGGGACTTTTCAGCTTGGAAAAGAGACGAATAAGGGGGAATATGACTGAGGTCTATAAAATCATGACTGGTGTGGAGAAAGTAAATAAGGAAGTGTTATACACTCCTTCTCATAACACAAGAACTAGGGACCACCAAATAAAATTAAAAGGCAGCAGATTTAAAACAAACAAAAGGAAGTATTTGTTCACACAACGCAGTGTCAACCTGTGGAACTCCTTGCCAGAAGATGTTGTGAAGGCCAAGATTATAACAGGGTTAAAAAAGAACTAGATAAATTCATGGAGGATAGATCTATCAATGGCTATTAGCTAGGATGGGCAGGGATGGTGTCCCTCGCCTCTGTTTGCGCGAATTTGGGAATGGACAACGGGGATGGATCACTTGATGATTACCTGTTCTGTTCATTCCCTCTGGGGCACCTGGCATTGGCCACTGTCGGAAGACAGGATACTGGGCTGGATGGACCTTTGGTCTGATCCAGTATGGCCGTACTTATGTTCTAATAAAATCATTTTTGGTAGCTCAGTCGTGGCAAATTAGTTTAACTTCAACACAGGATTCAGTCACTGGAGATGAGAAGGAACAAACCCTCATTTTTAAAAAACAAAACCCTTTCCTTTTGAGGAAAGCTATAAGAGATATGAGAAGTATGCTGTGAGCCCAATTCTGCTTGTATATGCAGACTCCACTGAAGGCAATGGAATGACTTCGGATTTACAATGGAGTATCAGAAGTGGGCCTTATATGTCAACATTTCACAGTACAGAATTCACTCAAATATTACTAGACTTTCTTGAAAAAGTTTGTGCTGTTTTTTCATAGCACAAAATAGCTATTGGTCCAACTAGTCACACTTGCATTTCCACTGCACCTACTAGTGGCTGATTCTCAAAGCACTTTGTAAGCATGACCTTAGCTTCAGGCTCCCCCTGTGAGACAGTTATCCCTTACTCTCCATTTTATAGAAGACAGACGGGTTAAGTGACTGGCCACAGACACAAAGGATGTCTGTGGTAGAATGAAGAGTAGAATCCTGCTCCTTGTCCTGGTGGATTAGTCACAAATACATGTTTCACCTTCAAACACTGAAAAAAAATTGAGCGAGAGCACGTCTTGTGCTATTTTCTTATAATGGAAAGAAAAATATATACTGCACATGCTTTACATACCTGAAACATATCAGTGTTGCTGTCATGTGTATATTCAACCACCACCGTCTGGGCCCGAGACAAGGTATATGATATGCTATGTTGGTCCTTGTTGCTTATTGCCTATTGAAAATTAAAATATATTAAAAATAAAGAATATTTGAGCGTCACAAAGGAAAACAAACACTATTCAATTGACAAAGAGGAACAACCCAAGTTAAACATAGTAGACTTACAGTAGTGACAAGTCAATGCTCATGTTATTTTGTAAGTTAAAAGACTGCAAGAAAAAGGCGCAAAAATTATGTGGCTTAGCTGTAGACAGATATGGATTTTAAACATGACACTCACACAGTACACCGTCTGAGTCTTAATGTAATGGTCTGGGTTTAGCAATCTAGAGGTTTTGCATTTTAAAAAGTTATCAAGGATATCTTGGTAAAAACCACAGAACTCAGATTTCCCAAACCTGGCACCCTAAAAAGAATGAGTGGAGTATGGAAAGCATCAGCGCTGCTCACAGAACGCAGACTAAATCCATGAGAGCTGAATTTGGCCCGGCCCCCAAACTAGAAAATTTGAAGTGTTTTACTATCACCAGCAACCCACTTAGTTATTATTTCAAATACCATTCAGCTTTGGAACAAAGAGTTGAGATTTATTCAAGCTATGATCAAGAGTGCGGAGTACAGTAACTCCTCACTTAAAGTCGTTCGGGTTAATGTTGTTTCGTTGCTGATCAATTAGAGAACATGCTCATTTAAAGTTGCACAATGCTCCCTTATAATGTTGTTTGGCAGCCGCCTGCTTTGTCCACTGCTTGCAGGAAGAGCAGCCCGTTGGAGCTGGCTGGTGGGGGCTTGGAACCAGGGTGGACCAGCAGCCCCCCTATCAGCTCCCCGCTCCCCTAAGTTCCCTGTGCGGCAGCCCCCCAGCAGGCTATCAGTTGCTGGCAGTTCAGCTGTCCCTCCCCCACTGCCATGTGCTGCTCCTACCCTCTGCTTTGGAGCTGCTCCCAGGAGCCTCCTGCTTGCTGTGTGGGAGGGGGAGGGGGGACGAGGGGGGCTAATGTCAGGATGTCCCCTCCCCCCTGCTCCTGCCCCCCGCTTACCCCATCTCCACAGAGCGGGGTGGGGCGCACAACAGGGCTCAGGACAGAGGGAGCTTGCTGGCAGCAGCTGCTGTCTCAACTTGCTGATCTACTTAAAAAGGCAATGTACTTAGAGTGGGGTCACCGTACTTAAAGGGGCAATGCACATCTCTCTCACACACACAGGGAGTGTGTCTCTGTCTGCCATGCTGTCTCCTCTCCCTCCATTTGTGCTGCCTTGTAGAGTGTGAGGCTACATTAACAACAATGTGTTAACCCTTGAGTGCTAGTTCATAATTTAGCAGTAAGGCATTCCCTAGGAAATATCCCACCCTCTTCCACCCTCTGACTCCACCACCTCAACCAAGCTTCACAATCATTGCTGTGTACAGTATTAAATGGTTTGTTTAAAACTTGTACTGTGTATATATATAAAATTAGTCTTTTGTCTGGTGAAAAACATTTCCCTGGAACCTAACCCCCCCCCTCCCCCCCATTTAAATTAATTCTTATGGGGAAATTGGATTCGCTTAACATCACATTTTTCAGGAACGTAACTACAACATTAAGCGAGGAGTTACTGTAATCAAAATGAGACATTAGGTAAATGCTCTCCTCACTACATGGCTATGCAAGACACCAACATCAATATCTCTGGGGCAGACTGAAGCCACCCCTTACGGGGATATGTACAGACATAAGTGTGGAAGGAGCCTTCCCTGTTTAATTCCTCCGCTCAATGGCTGCTGTCAGTTGCAGTCCTTGCATGCTCCTGGTTACCACTGCTACAAGTGGTGGGGCCCTGATCCTCCTCCTCCACTTCATCTAGTGGAGTTAGCCAACTGTGGAAGAAAGTACATACTATCCTCTCCCCATAAGGAGGTGCTCCCTCAGCAGATTAGTAATTCTGCAACGCCTTGCAATAGAGGCCAGTATCAGAAAGGCACTACAGAGCTTTACTGTAGAGATAGCAAATAAGCTATGTAGTTTACAACAAACATTAAGGGCCAGGCTATGCCATGCTCTTGTGTAGGTGCACGGAGGGTGGGGAGTGAGGGTTCAAAGCACTCTCTACCATGTACCCCCACACCCCTCAAGTTCCAGACACAGTCACAGTCACTGCAATCTGGGAATTGCAAGACGGCTCCCTCCTAGCAGCCCTGGGGAAACAATCCACGACGGAGCATGGCACACTCCGTACATGCCTCCTGCACATCTACAGAACTCTAGAAGGGGCAGTGCCTTCTGAGTCCCAACCCCTCCAGGACTTCCTGCTGCAGCTTGGCACTGCCCTCATTGGTGGGCAGGATACAAACACTATGCTCAGGAATATAGCCAGCCTTCTGTTGTGCTTGATGACTGCACAAACTCACAGGTGCAAATCTGCTAAAGGTGTGTCACTGCAGTGCTAAACCTGTTCAGACACTGGAGTTAAAAAATAAAATAATGCAGGACTGATTCAGAAACAGACCCAACTGGTCCCTTCAACACACTGCAACAAGAAATGTGTTATGTGACAGACACATTAGTCATGGCTAGTGTTAGACACACTTTGGCCTAGACACAAAAGATGCAAAGAATGATTAAGCATGGCAAAGGCTAAAAATACAAATGCAATGCTAGTAAAAGCTCCCCATCCTGATCTTTTGCAACAGTAAAGGGGAAAAAAAAGTGGATTTTATTTTAACAGCACTTTTAGTCACTGTGATATCATGGGGTGATTAGTAAGCTACCTGGACAAAAAGCAGTAAGTGCTGTTAGCAAAGCTAGGAAATGGAAATTTACTCAACACAGGATGCAAGCTATCTAGCAAAATACATTAACTTTCAGTTTGTCAGCCAGGGCTGTGGGGTTTTTGGAGGTTTGTGCCATTTTTGACTTGCAAAACAATGGCTAGTTGTCTATAACTGAACAAGTATGTCTTCATAGTCTGCTTGTGAATGAAGTACTTGTGAGGCTGGAGAAATAGTGAACTCAGAATAGGAGCGAGGAGCACATCAACTGAATTACAGCATCAGAACCAAACCCCTCTTCTATACTTCTCCCAAATTAAAAAAGCACTCAGCTATTTGATGTAATTCCCTGAGCTAAAGGTGTATGAACTGGTACTCCCCATTGCAAGAGCATTTAGAGACATTAACAGAGTCAGATCCTATAGCCCTTACACATGAGTGTGAGATCGCATTGGCTCCAATGTGTTTAGTCATAGGCCTGAATCTGAAACGTGCCGAATACCTCCTGGAAGACTGCTGAGCATCCTCAGTTCCCATAGATTTCAGTGGGAGCTGCGGGCACTTGGCAGCTCACTGAAAATATTCCACATCTGGCAGGATTGGTTCCAGTGCAAGTGTGCACGGAGCCCAGACAGTAGTTATCAGTTCCAGTCAGAATCACCTTTTACGCTTTAAGCTTCATCAGTGCTCGTTCCTGGGTTTAAAACCTTCCCCTCTCTCCCTCCTAGGGAGAATCTTGCACTTGATTTTAAGCCCCTTGCAACACTTTTTGTGAAACACAGCTCCTTTCACCCCTTGCCCCATCTGTGGCTGACCAGTGGACTGAGTAGCAAGTGTACTCTGAGTGCTCTAGTGAGAGAGTGTGGCAAGCACAGCTCCACATGAAGCACAGACCTAGCTCTAGTTACGTAGACTGAGAAAACAGGAAATCTGAAGTATACCTTGGTAACATGCTCCGGAGGAAAACCAAACAAAGTGTTTTATGTGACCAGCTTAACTCTTAGTAGTTATTTGTGTTATGTGGTGAGGACTGGGCACTGGATGTGTGTGTGTTAAATGGTTTCTTTTTCACTAAGTGAAAGGCACCAACGGCCTGGGATAGACACCTCCCAACCGTTTCCAACACAGGACCTGATGCTTCCAACATCTGGGTAATTACACTGAGCTCAGTGGGTAATTACACTGAGCTCAGTAGACTTACACTGGTGTCAGAGCAGAATCTGGCTTACAACTAACAAGCTGTCAAACTTACCTTTGCTGCTTGAGGAGTGCAGGCAATATGCACAGTGCTGGGTTTCACCCCATTTGCCTTGGGTCTTTTAAATAAAGCAAACCTACTTTTCCTTCTTCCTCGATCTCCATTTGGCAGAGAGCCATTATACCTGTGGAAAAAGCCATTATGCAAGATAAAATATATGAAGAAATAAATAATGTTTTTTAAATTCATTTGGACCGATTGCTAAACAATTATTGTGTTGTAGATCTAAAAACCAAGTTTCACTGTGAACAGTCTTTGTGGTAATTAACTAAATGTATTATGAAAAAAGAAGCAGCTGGAAAGCTGCACAGAACTATAAGCCTGAGAATAGATGACTATGGTATACAGACATCTCTCTGGGTGTACAGAATTAAAGGGTGCAGTCAGAAAAACAGATGGAGAAAACCATGCATGTGCATTTAGGGCCCAATCCTGCTCACACTAACTTCAAAGGGAGCAGGAGCAGGCCCTAAACTGCTAAACGTGTAACATTTATGGTTACAAGTAACTTTATCTTCAATACTTTGCTTGTATTACAGAAGCAGGCTCCGACGAGAAACACTTACTGCAAAAGGACTATTTTTTCCAGAGAAGATCTCAGATAAATAACAAACACCCCTTTCCTCTACTTAGGGTTTACCTAGACTAGAAGGAAAGATGTTTTTATAAAGTGTGTTTGTTAACATGTTTTAACACCCTAATATAGACACGAGCAGCCCTCACAGATCATATTGATCAGCAAATGTGTTATAGTACAATTTGCCTAGTCTGCACTAGGATTCTAAAATATGTTAGCTAGTGTGCTTTTAATAAAACCCTGTTTATCCTAGTCTAGACAAGACTTTAAAAAGGAGGATTTCCTTCTATGTTATCAAAGATCCTGTCTTTCCAGCCACAGACTGGGATCTCTGAAGAGGTCATTAGTATGCTGGGGGTTGGTTTTCACATTTGCTTTCCAGGCCTGGAAAGCAAGAGAATGGAGCTGGAAATCAAACCCAGACCTTCTACACAACAGTTCAAAGCCCTATCAAAGCCCCATGTGATTGGCTCATTTTTCATTGCAGAGGCATTGCAGTAATCTAACATTTGACCTCGCTCCTATGCACTCATTTCTAAACAAGACACTTACCCTAATACAATCAGTTCACCATATTTTACTGGTGTTTTAGATGGATGATTTTCTTGATCAGGAGAAAACATGAGCTTAGTTAGTGACTTCTTCTCAGATTCCAGTTCTCTGATCAAGAGCCTTGGCAGACTTTTTTCATTATTTCCTGTAAAATAATAGAGGTAAAACAAATGAGCAAGATGGCAAAGAAATTAGTTACTGTCTGCAAATCAGCTATACACAATGGCTTAAGTGAGCCTGCACATCCAGCATAACCATATACTGTTCCACGTGTCTGCCTGACCTGCTGCAGTAGTGGAATCATTTCATATACACGGTTTTCCCATGTTTCAGTTTGTCTTGAATAACTGCTTCTGCCATGTACAGTATATAAAAGAGTGCACACACTAATTCCAGTTAGACTGCCTTCAAGTAACTCCTGGAATCACCAAAATATAGCCTATAAAGAGGCGAATTTAAGTGTGGTAATAGGGTCTAATGTTGCCATGGCAGAATGGATCTGCAATAGTTTTCATTTACCCCTCCTGATTATTTAACATAAGTGGTGTAGAACTGCACTAGATATGCTTGGTGATACTTTGGGGTAGACCCTCAAGACAGGAGGTTGCCTAGTAAGAAGACTAGAATGAAGAATTTATTTAAAGGACATATTTTCTGATCATTAATTGTCCAGAAGCACATAAGTTTTATCAAATATATTTGAGAGTCAAAATTATTTGCTGAATAATAATTCTTGCGCTGTTGATTGTGAGCAGTTAAGGGCAAGTATTTGATACTACAGTGAGTTTTGATTGGACACAGAGGTCACGTGGTATTGCTTGTGTCTTCAGACTGGATGAGTTTAATTCTTAGAACCTGACTTCCAGTGTAAATACCCGTGATTAAAATTTCACAACTGTTTTACCATGGATTCTCTGAAATTACTTTAATATGTGTCATTTTTGCAAATTTCCCTTCCAGTAAACTTATTCACTTATTCAGAGCTACTTCTGGACAGAACACACAGGGGATATGAATGCAGACACAGCGAACAGCCTGTTACTAATGCCCTGAATTATTCTCCCACATCTGTTAGTAAGAATCATTTCCAGTAGTACAGGTCTCATACTTCTAAGGAAATAGACAGGTTAAGTGACTTGCCCCACAGAGAGTGAGTGACAGAAGAAGGATCTGAACTCAAGAGTTCCACATGCTAAACTCAATCCACTAACCTATGCTAGCTCAACGCAACAACTCACGCACTTGATGTAGGTGTTTGTGCAAGTAACAACCTCTGATCTTACCATCCCAACAAAACAACTTAGAGTTAATAATAAATAAAATAAACGATTAATTATTTGTATTACTGTAGCACATAGGATCCCCTGGTACTTGCACAGGACTTCACATGTTTAAAAGCTCCTTACAAACTCTAAATCAATCCTCACGTTCCTGAGATAGGGAACCGTTATCTGCATTTAACAGATGGGGAAACTCCGGCAGAGTGGATTAAATGACTTGCACAAAGCCATTTAGCAAGTCAGCAGTACAGCTGGGTGTAGAACCCATGTGTTCTGGTTCACAGTCCAATGTTCCAACCACTAGACCACACTGTCTTTAAGATGACCCAGGTGAGACCCTAAACCTTTCACTTGAAAAAATACTAAGGAAGGCAAAAATTTTAAAATGACAAAATATTTAATCTGAAACGCAGGGTGGAAAAATGACCCGAAGGAGAACTAACATACATAGTAGCTACACATCCAGCTAAATTAAAGACTTGTTTGAACACACTCAGTAGCCATTTAGTGTCTCTTGCAAAACACCATGAACCCTGAATGGGAGTCAGGTGTTCAGCACTTAACAGGAGATGCTCAGCAATGCAGGATTGGGCCCTAACTAAACAAAGCNATTGTGAGCAGTTAAGGGCAAGTATTTGATACTACAGTGAGTTTTGATTGGACACAGAGGTCACGTGGTATTGCTTGTGTCTTCAGACTGGATGAGTTTTATTCTTAGAACCTGACTTCCAGTGTAAATACCCGTGATTAAAATTTCACAACTGTTTTACCATGGATTCTCTGAAATTACCTTAATGTGTCATTTTTGCAAATTTCCCTTCCAGTAAACTTATTCACTAGAGCTACTTCTGGACAGAACACATAGGGGATATGAATGCAGACACAGTGAACAGCCTGTTACTAATGCCCTGAATTATTCTCCCACATCTGTTAGTAAGAATCATTTCCAGTAGTACAGGTCTCATACTTCTAAAGGAAAATAGACAGGTTAAGTGACTTGCCCCACAGAGAGTGAGTGACAGAAGAAGGATCTGAACTCAAGAGTTCCACATGCTAAACTCAATCCACTAACCTATGCTAGCTCAACGCAACAACTCACGCACTTGATGTAGGTGTTTGTGCAAGTAACAACCTCTGATCTTACCATCCCAACAAAACAACTTAGAGTTAATAATAAATAAAATAAACGATTAATTATTTGTATTACTGTAGCACATAGGATCCCCTGGTACTTGCACAGGACTTCACATGTTTAAAAGCTCCTTACAAACTCTAAATCAATCCTCACGTTCCTGAGATAGGGAACCGTTATCTGCATTTAACAGATGGGGAAACTCCGGCAGAGTGGATTAAATGACTTGCACAAAGCCATTTAGCAAGTCAGCAGTACAGCTGGGTGTAGAACCCATGTGTTCTGGTTCACAGTCCAATGTTCCAACCACTAGACCACACTGTCTTTAAGATGACCCAGGTGAGACCCTAAACCTTTCACTTGAAAAAATACTAAGGAAGGCAAAAATTTTAAAATGACAAAATATTTAAACTGAAACGCAGGGTGGAAAAATGACCCGAAGTAGAACTAACATACATAGTAGCTACACATCCAGCTAAATTAAAGACTTGTTTGAACACACTCAGTAGCCATTTAGTGTCTCTTGCAAAACACCATGAACCCTGAATGGGAGTCAGGTGTTCAGCACTTAACAGGAGATGCTCAGCAATGCAGGATTGGGCCCTAACTAAACAAAGCCCTTCACAGTTTACTGGCAAATATTTAGATGCCCTTGATATTAAGCCCAATTAACCTAGTCCCACAAGTCACCTGTTGCTATTTGTCAAATTATGTTACAGGTAATTGGGATTGAGAAATTTATCCAGTATATTTATTTATTTATTTATTTTGGGGGTGGGAGTGAGAACTCAAATTAAAGTCAGTCCATTTCTCCATATATACAATAATGGATTTATAACCCTACCTTAATATTTTCAATTACTTGATTTTTGCCTGCACACAGCCCAGTAACACAGGGTCATATCTAGTAACATACTGAAAAAGTCAATCCTTCAATTATGGAGACCAAAGAATTTAGGGCAAAACATTTCAAATGTAAGTGCTTAAGTAATTTGCACCACCGGCAGCTCTCATTAGCTTCAACAGGAGCAGCACGTTTTGAAAATCAGGGCACTTTTATTTAGGAGCCTAAGCATGGATTTAGGACCTAACTTTAGGCACCTAGGTTTGAGTCTATTGGCCATGACTCCTTAGGAATTCCTATGCAATGAAGTCAAAATCCAGAAAGAAAACTTGCCTGCTGGTTTGATGATCAAAGTTAGTGGGGAGTGTGTTATTATCTCAAAAGATTAAAAGGAAGATTTTTTTTTAAAAATAACCTACAAGTTTAGGGCTCAGTCCTGAAACCCTTACTCACTGAACAGTACTTACATAAACATCACATCAACGAGCCAGATCACCAGCCCCCCACACCACCCAGGGTGAACTGAGTCCAGGAATGCAAGAGCCAACACCATGGAGAGACACTGTGCCTACACACCAGCTCTGCTCCCCAGTGGGATTGCTCTTACATCCTGACAGCACAGTTTCACTGGAGACAAACTACCAAGGAATCCTTGGGGCCACATCTTCCCCTATGATGGGGCTCACTAGCAAGATACAGCCTAGGCACTCCGAGATTGTAGGTTTGGGCCTGTATTGGGTGCCTTGAAGCACATGAGCTTACGACAACAGCCTGTCACCATCATCTTTGTTAGCCATAACTGCAGTAACAGCATTTCCTGTTTTGCTTTCTCTAGTGTTTCTCCGTGCAAGTACACTGAAGCATTGCTCAATATAAAATGGATTTACCTCCATGTTGGTCTGGGCAAAAGCATGTTACAAGCAACTACTCATCGCCTTTAAAAGTCAAAAATGACACCCCTACATTTCTAGTCTTCTCTTTAATGACTAACCCATTTGTAAAATGCAGATAGGAAGAATAGAGGCTGCAGAAGAGATCAAAGTTCAGTCTTCTCTGCATACTGCCACTTTTGCTTTAGCGATCACATTTCATAGTCAGCACTTCGCGTTTTTTCTTCTGAAGTGTACATTAGAAGTCATTAAAATCTTGACATTTGCTGCTCAGTCATTTAACTGCCATGGAATCTGCAGTACTGCCCATTAGGGAATATTATTGGACTGGTAAATAAAATGGGGTGGTAAATAAGATTTTAATGGTACTGTGCCTTGCTTACTTATAAGAGTACTGAGCAGTATACTTAAAGCTGCCTCAAGCTGGCAGGACCAGAGGATTTGGGAAAAGATCTGAGAGATAGCGGTTTTGGTGTGAAGAGGTCTGGAATGTTCTCCCCTTGCTATTTTTCAGGTCATAAATTATTTGTTCGGTGGAGTGCCCTGGAAAAATGCAGCTGCCAGCCCCAAAGTCAGGTTCTGACCCTCTGCCTCCCACTAGCTGTAATGGGAATTACACACGCACATTGAGAGGAGAATAAACCTCTTTAAAGAATTACCTAAACAGATGGCCAAGCAACCTCTTTCTGGAGAAGAGCGCTACAGAACAGAGACCAAAGAAACTCCTACCATTGACCAAAATGGTGGATCACGTTTCATGTTAAACACCAGTTCAGCCAGGACAACAGCCTCTTTTGGTGCATCACTTCAGACTGCTAAAGAAAGTTATCTTTTAACTTGGAAACCACAGTACAAAAAGATTTTGTTCACACCTAAATCTAAAAACACGCCCTAGTTCATTTTTGTTAAACTAAGAGGAATCCAAACCAAACTGATTTTTTGGGTACACAACCATATTAAGATTTTATTCCCCCAGGAGAAAATTCAAGAATTACAAATCCAATTATTGTGATCATGGGAACAATTGTTCCTCCATTGCCAGGGGAAGGCAGTAATTTGCATGAATGTTTTTGAACTAAAATTCTCCATTTTATGCTAAATTCAAGCTTATAAGCTTTTGTCAATTGCACATGGAAGGCCTGATTTTCAGAAGTACTGAACACCAACAGCTCCAATCAAAGTCAAGTACCTACAAAACTCAGGCCCTCAGTGACCAATTCAGAGGTGGCACACATGTTGACATATGTTACACATGGGTAATACAGTGTAAGCGGGTGTAACATGCTAAGGAAGCCAAGGGGGAGGCCTTCAGCCTCCCCCTGCACCTTCTCACTGCCCTTGTTAGTTGCATTTCTTGTGACACTATCCCCTTGACATGTAATTACAGCCAATTTTTTGAAATGACACACCACCATTTATATCAGCTCAGAATATGTCCCTCCCCCCAACGTTTGCAATGAAACCTGGGCATGCTCTACACTGGAATTTCAGCCATATTGGTTTAAGCCCCTACTGTCCTCTAGCACGATTCACACTAGTGCAAGTCATTTCTACACTGAGGGTTTGCACTAATGGCTGAAAAGTATAGACAAAGCCTTTGTCAGGTT
This sequence comes from Platysternon megacephalum, assembly GCA_003942145.1. Taxonomy (NCBI): domain Eukaryota; kingdom Metazoa; phylum Chordata; order Testudines; family Platysternidae; genus Platysternon; species Platysternon megacephalum. Next base: position 86,522 of record QXTE01000184.1, on the reverse strand, counting down.
TGTCTTTGTTTTTAGTGTTATAGACAATCATGTTTTCTTAAAATCATCTATGACTTTTTAAAAAAGAAATCCTTTACCCTGACCTTTTGTGGACTCCCCACCAAGAACTGCAAGAACCTTAATCATGTCTAAATAAAGTCTTCCAATGAAATTTCTAAGTAGTCTTACTGGAATTTCACAAAATTGAAAATTACACTCAATATTATACAGAGTCTTCTAGGGAAGTGGTGGAGGCCTATCTGCATCAATCATTTAGAACTGGACAAAGTACTTAAGGATTTACTGTAGGAAACCTTCCTGATCTGGCAGGATAGACTGGATTTATCTAATAAGCCTTTTCTTTCTTGATTTCCTGCATTTCTATGATCAGTATAATGTGCCTTTTTAATCTTTCATAAGAAGACAAGAAAGTCTTTAAGAGTCAAACAAGGTTAATGTAAGAGATTATAGAAATACAATTCAGTAGTCTCCTTGAAATCTCACATATAAAAGATCAATTATCTTGGCACAATGATAGTCAAGAACCTCAGCACAGGCAGCTGAAAACTCAGTAGTTATCAGATCTCCTGCCCCTATTACCTTGTCAGTAATTTTTCCATGTCAGGAAAGCTTTCAGTTTTACCATCTAGAACAGTTCAATAAGGAACTGAAAGTGATTTTCTATTTTCTAAGCTTGTAAAGGTTCTTATGAGGTGATCTAGCCTCTCAGACTCCCAACAACTAATCAGAGTGTAAAGAGAATGTTATGAAGCTTTCCTAGCTGAACACCCTTCTCAAAGTCTCCTATTGTTTCCTCCTTTGAAAAGAAGGCATTGTCAGGACATATGCCATACACAGCTCTTAGGGCAGTGGTTCTCAACCAGGGATACGTGTACCCCTGGAAGTATGCAGAGGTTTTCTAGGGGGTACAACAACTGATCTAGATATTTGCCTAGTTTTACAACAGGTTACATAAAAAGAACTAGCAAAGTCAGTACAAACTAAAATTTCTTACAATGACTTGTTTATACTGCTCTCTATACTATACTGTGAAATACAAGTACAATATTTATATTTCAATTGATTTATTTTACAATTATACAGCGAAAGTAAGCAATTTTTCAGTAATAGTGTGCTGTGACACTTTTGTATTTTTATGTCTGATTTTGTTAGCAAGACGTTTTAAAGTGAGGTGAAATTTGGGGGTAGGCAAGAGAAAGGGGGTACAGTAGTCTGAAAAGGTGGAGGGGACAGAACCCACTAGGCCAGCCAATCTACGAGTTGAAGGATTTACGTGAAAGCTAACCATTTATAACGCAGTAGTACCTAAAGGCTGGTTCAACCCCATTGTGTTAGATAGTGTACAAACATCAAGCTACTTTAAAATTCTTAGTGTCTTCCTCACCAGCCATGTTCCTTCCTCAATTGCAGAACTTTGATCTCAAACAAATACAATTTTTACTCCAAAAACAAAAGCCTTGTTCATTTACATTTTTGCAAGATCAGAAGGGACGATGACTTGACAACTCAGAGCACTGGGAACAGGATACATGTCCTTCACCTCAAGATCATTGCTTCAGATACGGCAAAGGGGCCAAATCTTGCATACTCCTATGCATATGAGTAGTTCTATTAAACTCAATGTGATTATTCATATAAGCAAAGTGACTCATGCATAAGTATTAGCTAGGCTCGCAGTGGCTGAAAACCATTATTCTATGGCTGTTTGGTGATTTACATGTAATGAGCTGGTGATCTCAGTCAGCTCTTAAAGGACAGCTGTTACTACCACAAAAGATACCATCACAATGGACACTAATTTGCATCCTTATTGGCAGTCTCAGCAGAGAAACCTAACTACTGAACAGTCATGGTGAATGGAGGATACTTTCACCCTTAGAACTGGTCCCTCCAGAGCAGGGAAGAGCCAGGAGGGTTGGGTAGTTTTCACTGCTGCTGTCCAGGGTGTATGTATATTGTGGAAAGATTTTGTATATATTTTGTGGACCTCATGTCCCCAAAGCTGTCAAACAGACCAAGTTCAAAACTGGAATATTTTTAAATGTAGTCTAGAAAACACAAAGTTTCCTTTCCTAATAGTTCTCTCTCCCTCCCCTTCTTTACATCTTCATCTCAATCATGGAAATGTTTGTCTCTTGCAGTGACAGGAAGAGAGAGTGAGATTTTCGTATGCAATGTTGTTGTAGCTGTATTGGTCCCAGGATACTACAGAGACAAGGTAGCTTTTATTAGACCAACTTCTCTTAGAGAGAGAACTTCTGTTGGTGTTCAGAAGTTAGTCTGATACAAATCTTACCTCACCCACTTTGTCCCCACAGATCATTGGTTATACTTAGGCTAAGGGACAGGGGAAGAGGTTATTTCCACATCTCTTCTGTTAATTAGACAATGCATGCACTTAGGAATACTTCAAACCACATAAGGACCAACACACTTGTATCAAATCATATGTTGTGGGAGCAAGCAATATATATGCAAGAAGCAAACACCAATGGAAACCTGCAACATCTTCACTGACTACGTTTATACTGATAGCAGAATTTGGCCGTAATGTAAGTGATACAACAAATGCTTTCATGCTTTGAAGGGGAGCTGGCTGAAGTCTGCCAAATTTGACAACGCTTTTATTTGAAAACTCAGGTTTGTTGGGGAAAAAGCACAACCAAGTGTTGAGGTTTTTCTACCAGTTGTACTTTGATGTCCAGTTCTCAGCCACATGATTATCTCAGTATTTTCTGATCAAATGGGACCATGTATACATTAGTCTTTCCTGTGGCTGCTATTATAAGTCTATAGATCCTGCCTGGGATTTTTTGGTTTATTCTGACACCAGAGGGAGAACTGGTTGGTGCACAGCCCTTTGAGGAGTTAATTAATGAAGTCTACTGAACTACCAACTCAAAACTCAGCTTTCCAAAATGCAAATTAAACTGGCAGCATCTTAATGGTTAACGTGCAGGGGGAAAATGGCGAGTTCAATGAGCCCAAGCAGAGGTTCATTAAATACTCTGCTGTGAGCTAAAAATACTAGAATAAAAGTCTCTTTGTAGTAAATTACCATCATTTTCTAAACACAGAGCTAGCATTATGGGCTGTTACTAACCGTAGTTCATGCCAGACTAGGCTTTTCTAAAATGCTGCGATTAAAAAGCCACCACACACAATATATTCATTGACAGAGGTTTCTTTAAAAAATAAAAATATGCTGATTCAGAAGCAAAAGCGGAATATTTTAACTGATGTCACTCAGCATTGCAATATTTTCCTCTTCACGTTCTACCTACAAGCTCTAAATCTTTATTTCTACCCACTAAAAAGATGAAACAAAGCGCCACAGACCTTGCAATTGACAAGCACCATAAATTCTGTATAATGTTAATTCTGTATCTGGAAACCATGCAGCCCTTACATATTCCATTCCTCTCATTCACTTAGAACAGGACAACAGGCCAGTCCATCAGTTTGGGTATCCTGGTTCATTTACAAACAGCAAACCCCAGTTAAATTGAAACTGAACTGGTGAATTATACACTTAGCAGTCTGATTCTGTTCTGTCACAATGGTGACAATTACACGGAAATCAATGGAGTTTCACTAGTGTAAAATAAATGAGACCGCAATCTTGCTCAAGTTAATATATTACTTTTTAGTAAACAAAATTACTCAGTCACAAAATACAAAGGGTCTTCTAATACAAAGGGAATTCCATGTTCAGTGATGTGGTTGCAAGACTAAAAAAAACCCACAATCAGGCCTCAATTTTGCAAACAAAACACTTACACGTGCTTAACTTTAAATTCATGGAAAGTCCCACTGACTAACACGACTACTCGTGTGCACAAAGTTTGTAGGATCAGGACTCCAAGTTTTCCCAGTAATTCTTATGAAGGAGTCCAATATAGTGTTTGCCCTCATCCCTAATCACTGAACCAGCAGTCCTGTTTTCTGGATTTAAAAACGACTGGCTATTTCTCTCCCGCCCATGTACCTGGATTAAGATTCCAAATGTGTTTTTTCCCTATGCTACCATGGGCCTTTTTTCAGCAGAAAGACCTTTTTAATGTGAAATCTAGGAGGAAGAGAGGCAGAGAAAGTAGTAAGCAGGCCTAGTGAGATGAAAAATTTAATTCCCTGCAGACTACCTGCCTTCCTGATAGACTGATGGGCTTTTCCTGTCAATTTGTTGGATCCAATGAGTGGGTTGGAGAGGAGGGAGGGTGTGTGTAGTATAACTTCCTATTATACACACACGAAAGGACTGGATCATGCTACTGAAGTTGTCAGCATATATTTATTGTAGAAGGCACAATGCCATCTATGATACCATGCATTCATTTAAAAAAAAAAAAAAAAAAGAATTCCAGCTTTTGACAGACTTATCTTTTTATCTGATGCTTTGCTTCATGAAGATGATAGTTTGTTTTATATCACGAACCTGATCGTGAACGTCAATAATGTTACTCCTGATCTACACTGGTGTAAGTGACAGAAGAATCAGGCCCTTAGACTACAAAGCTCTTTGAGGCAGCAACAATGTCTGTAAAGCACAATGCCCATCGGGGATGGTATAAAAGCGATAGCGTATATTAAGCTTCAATACATTATATTTTTTCCTGCTCATATCTTTTTCCAGAAAGCTTATTAAACTGATATCACCATTGTCTTTACTGAAGTAATTATGGGGCTCAAAAAGTACATAAATATTATCCTCTGGTGTATGCATTTATTAGGCCTATAGTTTATTTTCAATGCTTTTCTCTTCTCCTCCAAATGAAAAAACTCATTCCCATATACACACTGAATTTTAGTTTCTGCGAGTTTTGTATTGCATTTGGCTTTAAAGTTATATTCTGCTTTACACTTTACACTGTCCTTAACTCACATCCCTTTGTATTGGGTAGTTAGGGAGTAAAGATGGGGGTGTTAAGTGTGAAGTGACATCACTGGTAGCATGATTTTACTGTTCTAAAGGAAGAATATTGCTTTCTTCTCTCTATGGAAATGTTGATTTTCTTTTTAATACCTAAAATAACTCCAAAGTTTGGTGTACACCTTTTAAAGTCAATGATAGTCTTTTTCCTTCAAATAGTTAATCCCCTTTCTCAAAGTCTGTGCTACATATTCCCTTCCCCTCGAGGCCCTAAAAAAGCTTAATCATCCATTTTACACACAGGAGAGATTTCAGTTTTATTTTCAAACATTTTAATATTAGTAACCTAAAAAAAAAAAATCACAAGGCCAAACTTAGGCAGCGTGTAGTCCTTCCTACACAGGCCACCAAATATAACATATGATATTAGCAAGATCTGTCAGTTTCTGTGCCCTGAGACTCTTTACTACAATCTCATTTATTAGAGTAGCAAACCTAAAATATCTTTGGTAAAACGGATTTATTAATAGATTGTTAGCCTTGAAACTATGGTACAAAAGGTCAAACCACAAACAAAGGCTCCAAACACAAAGACAAGTAACTTTACACCTAAGAGTAAACTTATTGTCTTGGTCTTGATCAGAACATCTGACTTTCTCCAGTTTAAACGTTAATTTCCATAGAGTTGACAAATCTGTGCCATAGCCCCACAATTTGTTCTATTTGTATAAATGCAAATCAGTGTCTTTGGGTACATCTACACTGCACTAAGAGACCCATCGCCTGAGTTAGAGGACTTGGACTTGCGGGGCTCAGGCTGCAGGGTTAAAAATTGCTGTGTAGACATTAGGGCTCTGAGACCCTTCCCCATTGGGGCTGCAGGTTGTTTTATTGCAGTGCAGATATTCCCTTTGAGGCTTCAGGAACCACAGCATAAAGAACAAAACATCTTTGTCTGATGAACAAGACAAACATTTTAGCAGATGTGAATTAAAAATAGTTTAAAAAAATTCTGCACCTTGCTTATGAGATGTACAAGTCAAAAATATCATTTCTCTTCAAAAGATGGTTAAGCACACTGGGTCAGATTCTGCTCAATCATATCAGCATTACTCTGCATTTACACTGAGATCAGAATCTGATCAACTATGTGAACACTACACTCAGGAGGAAAAAAAGTTACATAATAGTCCCTGCAATATTTAAAAAAATCTAGAATATTTTTCTGTTATGAAAAGAAACAGCTGATCCTCCTCTGAGGAAACCACGATGTCCTCCCACAGATAAGTGATGTAATTCAGAGACACTGTGTGGGAAGCTGAGAACATTATCTTTTAGCACAAGATGGCTATTTTAAAGCTGCAACTTTGATATTGCCATCTAACCTCATTAATTAGGAAAAGTCTTAGCCACTCGCAAGGTGGTACATTCACATGCAATTTACCCCTCCTTTCCCATGCCCATTAAATAAGACCATGTCTATACCACCACTTTTGTTGGTATAACTTTTTTCACACCCCTGAGTGACACAAACAGCCCCCTGAGCAACATAAGTTACACTGACAGAAGTGCCGGTGTGGACAAGTGCTATGTCGGTGGGAGAGCTGTGCTGCTGTAAGGTTGCTAGTGTAGACATGGCCTAAGTCTCAAGATAAAATAATGAGAAACCACAATCTTTGCACAAAGCCCACAAGTTGGCTATGGAACTTTTTCTGCAACCAAATACTGCAAACCTTATTCAGTTGGACTACTCACAAGAGTAAAAATTACTCATGAATGACTTGTGAAGGTAAAGAGCATGGGATCAGGTTCTCAAATTGCAGCTTTCTGCATCAGCCCTTGGTTGCACTTGTAATGTAATCTAGTTCAGTGCTTCTCAAAGCCGGTCTGCCGCTTGTTCAGGGAAAGCCCCTGGCGGTCCGGGCCCATTTGTTTACCTGCCGTGTCCGCAGGTTCGGCCAATCGCGGCTCACACTGGCCGCGGTTCGCCGCTCCAGGCCAATGGGGGCTGCGAGAAGGGCGGCCAGCACATCCCTTGGCCCGCGCCGCTTCCCGCAGCCCCCATTGGCCTGGAGCGGCAAACCTTGGCCAGTGTGAGCCGTGATCGGCTGAACCTGCAGACGCAGCAGGTAAACAAACTGGCCCAGACCGCCAGGCGCTTTCCCTGAACAAGCGGCGGACCAGCTTTGAGAAGCACTGATCTAGTTCATACAATTTAAAAAAAATGGGAAGATCTCTCCTTTGCACCAGTTACCCAACAGACTTAATTGAAACTTGTGAAAGTGCTACATAAATATACGATCCCATATGAATGTTTTAAATAAAAAAACAACAACAACATATCAGGTGGCATGCTTATAAAGACATTAACATATCCTTACCCTAGGCAGAAAGCTATCAGCTAAAAAGTAGAGCTTTTCCATTTGCACAAACTGACAGTTAGGGGCTGGTTCTCCAAGAGGTAGAGACCAGGAAGAGCTCCATACTATGCAGGATAGTGCCTTTTATAGCCATCTTTGAGTCTTCTGCATTGAGGCAAGAGAAAAGCACCCAAGAAATTAAAATATATCACCTGAAAAAATTCTTCAGTTTTTGTGTCATTGACAGAAGCCTCTCTTCTAGTACACAAGAGTTTTGGCCATGTTTATTAAAACACTTGCCAAAAATATAGATTTATACATTTTTATTTTTTAAGGACCATTTATCAAAGTATTTGCATATTGGATGGAAATTCCAGTGTTTTTGTGACTGAGCACATTGGGGGAAGGGGTATCTACCATATAATGCACCTTTAGCTAAAATAGATGGAGAAAGACAGACCCTGCCCCACTACAAAACTGAAAGCTTGTTCTGCAGATTTGGACCAGAAAGCTTTGATTTTTGACAAGCTTTCTGACAATTAACATGGCAACATAAAAGATTGTTTAGACAACAGATGTTCTAATAGCAATAAGACAGATTCAGAGCACCTTTAATATGAATTTAAACTGTTGGTTAGACCAATACACAGGATAAAGAAGCTAAATATTCAGACTTTGGTAAGAGACTGCAGTTTGTAGTCATTTGATTAGACACACTGACTGCTTCAATCACATCTCATTCCTAAGTTGTAGATCAAGACGCCCCAAAATCATCTTAAGCTATTTTCAAAACACAAGACACGCAGTGTATAACCTCCACTTTGAAAGCCTCTTATTTTGGGTGGGAGAGGCGCCTACAAACACCACACTGCCTATTATCTCAGATTCCCTCACATCAATTCGAACAAAAAAGGTTAGATAAAATGCTTTTAATTATTCTCCAGCTACTCACAGAAGGAAACTCACTTATTTGTTAATCTTGTTTAAAAAAAAAAATCAATACATGCCTACTAAGTCCAACAAGACAGAGAAACATGATATTAAAACAAAAGGCACTACTGCATCCAGGCACTTACCAGTACCTCTTTATTCTTCCTGTATTTCCACACAGTATGCAAGGGGAGCAAGGGGGTGAAAAAAGCCAGTCTTTTTAAAATAAAGATGAAATCCACAGAGTTCAAGAGTATCCTTCAAACCGCAGCAACTCGTAGGCTCTGACTGCCTCTGCTGTGTGTTCGTTTACTTAAGCACTTGGGTAATGCCTGCTGACTGAAACGGGGGCTGGCTCAGAGTTACGCAATCTAGGAAAACACTCCACTGCCAACACACCATTGGCTGAAATCACAGCTCACATCTCACTTACCCCTCTACAAATTAATTGGTGGCCCCAAAAGGAAGAAAAGGAAGTAGAAGGTGTAGAATACAGTTTTTAAACACAAGCCTGATCCCTAGCAATTCTTCTGGATTGGCGCCTCAGAGACTGTTCTATTTCTTGTCAGTCTTACATAACTGTATCGATACAGACTATACTGTGGGTTTTGTTTTTGAAATTAGCACTTATTAACCAAATTAGCTTTCCTCACCTCCCACATCAAAAACAATTCCCTAATATAGTACCTACTAAGATAGCAACGATGGAAACTCCTCAGGGTACATCTACACCAGAATCACTGCAGCTGTGCCACTATGGTTTAGATGCTACAGCTATGGAAGGAGTTAGGTGGTAGCTAGGTTGACGGAAGAAATCTTTTGTCTATCTAGCAGTGTCTACTCTGGGCTTAGGCCATCTTAATTANGAGGTTGCCTACCCCTGGTTTAGATGCTACAGCTATGGAAGGAGTTAGGTGGTAGCTAGGTCGACGGAAGAAATCTTTTGTCTATCTAGCAGTGTCTACTCTGGGCTTAGGCCATCTTAATTACATCACACAGGGCCTGAAACTTTTCATAGCCCTCAGCAATGTAGTTAAGTTGACCTAATTTTGTAGTGTAGACCAGCCCATAGGCATTGCCAATCCTGTTTTAAACTAGATACATTTGGACCTTTACCTGCTCTAAACACACCTATAGATGCCACTTGTGTCTATCCACTTTCAGACATCAGACACTGCCAGCCAGCTGCTTCTTACGGGCTCACTCCCACAGCATATCAGGCCAGGTTCTGATCTCATCTCTTAGGGCTTGTCTACACCAGATTTTAGCGACAAGGCTGTGTCGCTTGTGTAAAGTCAGCGTGTGTAAACGCTCTTTGTTGGCACTTTTGGCAACAAAATACTTCCAGCCCCGGTGAGCGGTGTTAGCTTTGTCGGCAGGAGAGCGCTCCTGACAACAAAGCCGTGTTCACACTGCCACTTGCGTCAGCAAAACTTTTGTCTTTCGCGTGCACGTGGGGGATGGGGAGGAGGGGGTGTACCCGTAAAAGACAAACGTTTTGTTGACAACTTCACAATGTAGACATACCCTTACTCTAGTAAAATCTGAAGCAACTCCTGTTGAATCAATGGACTTGATTCATTATTGTCTTACATCTCAAGTGATTATTAACATCTGAGCAAAGTAAGTGTAAGACTCTGCCAACCAAATCAGAATGGTAGCCTCTACCATTCAACACTCACTTGGCTGTCGCTTTGCCCATGTGTAAATAACTAGACATGGTGCAAAGTTGTGGGGAGACCCAATGAGTTAGACTAGATTTGCATAAGGGTAATAGAGATCAGACTTTGGCCCAACATCGCTTATCTGTTTGGGAAAACAGTCCAACTTTCTTCCCTGATCAAATAAATATAATCTTTCATTGATGGTTATAAATCCGTCTACCTCTGGCAGGAGGAGACATGGGGGGGAAAAATCTAATTCCATTTTCAACTGATCTCACAGGTTCATCATTATCCTCAGAAGTTTTATACAATGTTTTTGTGTGATTTAGTTAAAAAACCAAAATACACCTCTACCCCGATATAACGCGGCCCGATATAACATGAATTCGGATATAATGCGGTAAAGCAGTGCGGGGGGGGGGGGGACGGACTGTGCACTCCGGCGGATCAAAGCAAGTTCGATATAACGCGGTATCACCTATAACGCGGTAAGATTTTTTTAGCTCCCGGGGACAGCGTTATATTGAGGTAGAGGTGTAGCATCAGGACTGCCTCTAGTGTGGATGCTGCTATATGGTACAAAGGTACCTTATAATGGTACAGCTTAAACACACCTTTATATTGATGTAATTTCATGTACATTACGGAGTTGTACAGCTTTAACAGTACCAGTTTCAAACTGATCTAGTTAAAGCAGTACAAAACCTGTGTTTAGACCAGCCCTTTGATTAATTTGGCACTCGTGAAAGCAAGGCCATTTGCAGCACTAGTTGGAGCCAAACATAGTGCAATTCTGTTGTGCAACTCCACTCCCCACAGATAACACCAGCCCTCACTTTTCACACTCCTGTCCTGTTTATATTCTGAAACTTTCCCTGAGCAGAGATGCTGCTAACTGGGCCAGAATCTGTGAATTGGTTGCAATGCGGACAATGGAGAATCTCCCCACAAGATCTCTCTGCCATTTCTGTGGAGTGGATCCTAACTGCAGAGAAAGGTTCTTACCTGGACACTGAATAGTTCTCCCAGATATACACCCTTGCTGTTCTGACTCCATTGCTTTGCCACCTGGCTCAGGCTGAATTTTTTTTTTTTTTTAATTTGCTTTTGTGGTTTGTGTGACCAATTCAGAATAGGAGCTTTCATTTTATGAGTAGCAAGTTTCTAGCCATCATGGTCGTAAGAAAACCTTGAATATCTGAACCAAGGGCAAACCAATACAGTTATCTCCCCTTGTGTGCAGACAGCAGGAAAACAATAGTTCCAAGAGGTAAGAACTCTACTTATCCCACCATTAATCTCATTGAGATATTAACTCTAAAACCCGATGATAAACTATTTCACTGCTGAGCATGTTAGCAGATGGATGGACAAGGAGTGGAACAAAGCCCAGGGGGCAGGAATTGGGAGTTTCTGCAGAGAAGGAAATGGAGAAGGGGAAAAAAAAAAAAGACAACAGAAAGGAATGAGAATGGAGAAGGAAATGAAAGAAAGGGCAGAATTTGCACTGGCCCTGAAGGAGAACACGTTCACATTGAGTGATACTGAGTGCGACAATAAGGTATAGAAATAACCATAATGACTAAAGTTTAGGATGGGATTTTCTACAGCTCTGTGCACTACTCTGTTTGCACTGAAGCCAATGGTAAAACTCCCATTGAAGCCAATGATTGTAGTCTTGCAGAGTTAGGCCAACACTTAGTCAGAACTTCTGAAAGTCCCACCTTTAATTGCTACATAAAAGTCCTGCTCCATCCTTGCTCTTTGTGCACTCCTCCCAGTGACACCAGTGGAAGTGCCTCTGTAGATCAAAGCTAGTGTTTCATCCTAAGTTATACCCCACCCACAGACCATAGCTAAAAATGGAGTATGGCCCTCTCCACTGAATGCGTTTGATACTTCTGTCTTAGAAACATCCATAGCTTTTTTGGCACCCTAGAAGAGCTCAGATGGTCTGACTGCTCATGGGGTAGGCACCCTGGAGATTCCCCTTACCAAAAAAACTACAGTGAGAGAGAAAGTGTATTTCCAGTAGGAGCCAGATATCCCCACCACTCAGTCTCCCACTTTAGATACTAATGTATGAACTATCAGTTCACTACATGAACCACTTGTCAACCACATACCCTCCTCCAATTCACTCTCCTTTTGTGAGATGGCCACAAGCATATATCCCCCCGCAGTATGTAAACCAAAGAACTGTTCTCCTCAATCCCACCTTCGGCAACAGGCAACATTTCTCCATTAACCTTCTACCTACAATCCAAAACACCATCCACCCTTTCTGTACAGACTATCAGCATACTCACTCATTCGCCCTCCACATGCAAGTGAAGGACCCATTTATCCATATAAACTCCAGATATATACCATGATCTTGACCGCACATTGCAGGCCAGAGTGCCCAGTTCTCTACAGAAGATGAATACGTTTCTATTGCTACTAGCTATCAATATGTAGGTTACATCCTACATAACTGGGTCACAGTGTGGAGAGGTCTGAATGCAGAGCTAAAATTGTTGTCCACGTTTCTTTGAATATTTACATATTTAATATTCTACCATTCATATATTTTCTAAGGCTGTTCTAACACTGTGCATGTACACACATAGAAGTATGTCTTAAGCAATGCCTCCAGAGAGCAATAAAAATGGACTTCTTAACAGAGGTGGCCTTCTGATAAACAAAGTATTTGTCTCTCAAGGCAGGACATTACTTAACAAGGATGGTCTCTAGTACAGCATCCACTGTGTCTATATAATGCGCAATTATTTAACTAGTGAAGACTAAATTGCATATTGAAGTTACCAAGTTAACAGACCACCATTCCATGGCAACCCATTGACTCCAACAGATTACAAACAGCACTATACCTATGTTTTAAATGTTTCCCTCAATTATTTAACTTCTCCCTTTCTATTAAGGGTTAGAGAAGAACTACTGTGCCTCTGATTCTGTAATCTCATCTGTCCTTTACCTCTATTGCCTTATAGGCAACTCACTTTGTACCACATGTATAGAAAAATGACACTATTTCCCATCCTTCTAATCTGATTTGGATAAGAAGTTTGCTACCTATAGGAATATATAGACCACTGAATTCTAGAGGATGCGGCAACAACTTGTTCACCTATGCACAATGTCTAGCCATATCCAAACATAAGAAAAAATATAAAGAAATTACCAAACAGTAGCAAGAAAATCTTAATAGAGGATTCTAATCCCTAAATTATATTATACACTCAGGACAAAAATCCAGTCTTGTTTTCAGATGCAAATTGAGATTCAGTAATGTAGAGTTGGTTCCCAATCCCCTAATGCTTTAGTGCAGCCAGGCTTAAACAATTCAAATTTTTGAATATTTTCAAGCATTTCTGCAGTAACAGCCACTTAGAATGAAAAATGAGCACAAAAAATACTGCTTGCATAGGGTGCAAATCTTCTAGCATCAAACAGCTATGGGAACGGAATCCAGTTCTGAAAACTGAATAAGAATTTTTCTTTTTTAAACCAGTTACATACAACTTTTTGTGCACTTTTACAACTGAATTTAGGGTTTCAAGTGGGAATTGACAATCCATGTTTTTCTTATACTGTGAATTTTTACTCAGAGATGCCAAGTGAAGTGACCAGCTTCTCAAATGACACACACAGCGCCCCAATTATGCCAGGCCATATCCCAGCTAGGATCTCATGCGTCCAACAAGGATTCCCTGTGCAATTCATCCTCCTGGCCATCAGCGGTGCAGTGATGTTTGCCAAGTAGACAGCTGATTCTCTTGCTGCTCCCCCTGTTCACTTGCAGCCAGAACCCAAGAGGCAGCAACCAAGTGAGGAGACAGCACTGGCCCCACTTAGGATCCCCCTTCACCCATATACAGATCAGACACCAGTCCTCCATCTCCAATTACAGTCAATGCTAGAAAAAAAATGTCATGGTTACCTTCCACATGCAATTCAAGCCACCAAACCACTAAGGCACAAATCTAGACTTATCCCAGAAGTGTATGGGACAGCTGATAAAAACACCACACATTCCATGGCCAGATACTCCAGGTTCCCCACCGACCATCCATGGAGACCGGGTCCCTGAGTTTGTGTAGTTGGTGGGAAGGCCTCTCCAGATGCTTTCCTGTTTTCAAAGATTTGTTTACCCTTTACTGACTGAAGAGTACTCATTTCATTTACAGTGGAATAATGCAATCATCAAAAGTGAGTATTTTTTGTTCCAACAAAATGATGTGGTTTTTTTTAAATAATCATGTTCTCAAAATCCACTAATCTCATTGCTGTTCCTTCACTTGTCTTCATGGATGTGTGGATGGGGAGAGCAAGTCAGAAAATGCTGACTACAGAATGTTAAGATGGAGGGACATTTTAGGCAACAGTACACTATGATGTTCAGGTCCACTGTATTAGAACACTCTTTTCCTAATGAGCCCAAATGAGGGCCAAATTCTGCTCCCATTACCAATGTAAATATAAAGCATTACACTGCATAAATCCAAAATGAGAACAGAATTTGGCCCTTAGCATTTTCAAACAGCCATTTAACATCAGGATTTTTCTCTTTGAAAATAATGCAAGTCCCTACTCAGTCCATTGAACTCACTGGGAGTTTCGCCTAAGTGAAGATTCCAAGATTTGACCTAGACTCCAGTAAATTTTAAGAACTCTGAGCTTGAATTCAGTCCTTTTCATGAGACTAGCTGATCATGTTGCAAATGCAGTCTCAGTGAAGAACCTAACACAAACAGGTTTGTCCAAATGCTTCCTCCACCTCACCTTGGCCCTCAGAATAAAAAAGGTGTTGCAGTGATCAAATAAATACCTTTTTCAAACATCTGATTCATGACACTTCACACCACCATAGGTTACAAATTATGTTACCCATAGAAAGTTTTCAGGTGTGGCCCTAGTGAATAGTTAAACTTGGAAGGATTTTATTTTTAAATTGGTAAATATTGGTCAACATCAATTTCACCATAGACACAAACTGCAAAAATATTTCCATCTATAATAATAATCATCAATATACACAGAAAAATACTGCTTGAGAACTGAGTTTGATTTAAGGATATTTACTTAGTATAGTTTGACATGTGATGTTGACATTTTGTATTAACGGTTATAAAGCTTTAACTTTTTGAATCTTGGTGTCTACTGTCTTTAAATAATTGTAGTCTGACACCCCCTGACCACCACAATTTTGCACAACTGTGAAAGTTTATATAGATAAAAATAGAAAAAATGCTTAAAAATAAAAATCCATATTATCTATCAAAATTATTTAAAAAAAAATCAAATTCTTATCTTATTCTGCCAAGCCTAAGGATAGTTCACTAGGCTATTGGTCCACTGAGACATGATTTAAGTCACAAGGTGGCTAAGTTTGACAGCCCTGATGGATGTCCAATTGTATCACAAAAAGTTACCTCACTAAAGTTAAAGTCTTAACTCAAGTGAGGCCAAGGCATATTACAGGTTAGGACTGCAGTTTATCAGCAGAGATGTGTGGTGAAGTTTGTGGAGCACCTGCCAACACAACATCTGGTCCAGTGATGTTAAAATATTGGTAGCACGAGGGATTGCTGCCACAATTTCCCTCTTTGCTGGTGATAGAACTCAGTGTCCTAGGGAGACTTTTGCTGGGGGAAGGGGGTTGCCAATGACTGGGAAATCTATACATTCCCCTCACACATTTAAAGAAAAAAAATGCTCTCATAACCAAGGACCAGGCAACACCACTAGGCAAACATTAAGATGCTTTGACGGACATGATTACACTATGCTTCTGAAAACTGCACTAAGTATAAATTGATAGAACAGCAGGGTTTCCAAGCTGTATACCTGGAAAGGCTGGGGAGTAGATCTTGTAGGGTAGTTTGTGGGAGGTTTCTCCTCCTAGGAATTAATTCATTTTTTTAAAAAGTCAGCCATTTATTGCAATCTGATCCACCCCAAGGACAAGAAACAGGCTCTTGAGGAATAAATTTTGATAAACCACCTCTGTCAGGGATAATTTAACATCATTGCTGGTTGAATGATATGTAAATTGAAATGAAAACATTTCTAAACACTAACAGCTGTTCACTTTGAACACATTTACATCTTTATTCACTATTCACAAACATTTGTGCAAAACTGTTCGCAAAATGCCTACTCTTATGAAAACTAATATTCACGCATAAAAAGATAAAACTGCCATACTAGCTCAGACCAATGAACCATCTAGCCCGGTATCCTGNGTTCGCAAAATGCCTACTCTTATGAAAACTAACATTCACTCATAAAAAGATAAAACTGCCATACTAGCTCAGACCAATGAACCATCTAGCCCGGTATCCTGTCTTCTGACAGTGGCCAATGCTAGGTGCTTGAGAGGGAATGAATAGAACAGGACAATTATCGAGTGATCCATCCCATCATCCACTCCCAGCTTCTGCCACTCAGAGCTATGGACAACCAGACCATGGGGCTGCATCTCTGACCATCTTGGCTAATAGCCATTGATGAACCTATCCTCCATGAACATATCTAATAGTTATTTGTAAGTTACACTTTCACAATAAAGAGATTGCACTACAGTACTTGTATGAGGTGAATTGAAAAATACAATTTATTTTATCATTTTTACAGCGCAAATATTTTTAATCGAAAATATAAAGTGAGCACTGTACACTTAGTATTCTGTGTTGTAACTGAAATCAATAAATTTCAAAATGTAGAAAAACATCCACAAATAATAAATAAATTTAAATTGATACTATTGTTTAACAGTCCAATTAATTATGATTAATTTTTTAGTTAATAACGTGAATTAACTGCGATTAATCAACAGCCCTAAATAAGTTTGTTTTGGTTTTTTAAATGAGTGCAGTACAGCACATTTAAATTATGGCATGGGGAAAAAAAATAGAAGGGGTAAGAACCATTCCTACTGAGACCTAGCCTACACACAGTGTTTGCACTGGTAAAAACAATTTGGTTAGAATGATTTTTTTTCCCCTTAAATGGTATAGTTATAGTGGTATTACTGTATTGTTGATGTAGTTATCCTGATACAAAGGTCCCTTATACTGGTGTAGTTTATTCCCCTTCCTGTATAGGAAATAAACGTTACTGATAAACACATACTCCGCTTTACCTACACCAGTAACCTTGTGGGTAGACACAGCCTTCATTGCAAGCAACTTGACTATAATGGCAGGCATTTTCAGGTCTGCAAATCCTTCCGCCTCCCCTCCTCACAAAAATGGGGGGGGGGGGGGGGGGGGAGAGAGAATGTTCCAAGTACTGTAACTCAATTAGAGCAGGCTATATATTGCCCTGTACTTTGTTGAACAAAGCGGCGACAACTAGAGCAATTTCCAGACATACCACTAACTCCGAAAACTCACTCTGGAGAATGGTTTAAAAACAGTGGCTCTCAAAGCTGTGGTCTATGGAACAATAGCGGCCCACTGAGCTGCTTCTGTTACAATGGAAAAGGAACAGTCAGGTCCTCAAACAGGGTGCTTCCTGATACTTGGAGCCCAGGCCAGGATTCCTTTTTTCCCCCAAAAGCTTTTAAAAATCAAAACAAACCCACAGCACCTCTCTGCATCCTGTCTTTGTTGCTTTTCTTCTGTGTACATTTCAATGTAAAGAAGACAAACTGCAGAGGTAGAAAATAAACAGGAGCAGAACTAAACTGTTGAGTGATCCAGAGAGATTAGAGCAGTGGGGACTGCAGGTTACCTGGGGAAATGCAGTACTGTAAACAGTCACATTAAAACAGGTTTATCTTCCTTCTGTTTGGCCTTCAGACCATCTAAACATTACTTTTTGTTCATAAACAGGTTTTATAGTGGCCACAAGAAAGGTGTGGGGATCAGTATAGGACTGGATAGGGAGATAGTCCACAAAGGATCTATGTTTAGGAAGTGATCCACAGTGTGGAAAAATTTGTAGAACAGAGTTGTCAGCTCGGGTATGAAATAAGTTATTAATCATGTCTCATTTAATGCCCAGTATGAGATTTGGTGCTAGTAGTAACCCTTGGGGCCAAATTTGGTCTTAGTTACGCTGGTGCAAATTGGAGTAACTAGATTGAAGTTAATGGCATTCCATGGCTGTAAATCTGAAGTAAATGGAATCAGAATGAGGGCCTTTTTTACAGAATTGCCAAACCCAAGGCTTCAAAAAATACAAAACACAAACAACCCCTCCCCCCCAAATCTGGCCCCAAACAACCATGTGATTGTCTTAAATCATAGTCACTGGATTAATTCATATCCAACTTTAGTACTTGAAAGGTATGGTATAAACATTCTACCCGAGATGCACAAAGACAGCAAATTGCACGAAGGCTTAGTTCCAAAACTAGTTCCCATTGGCATAATAAATCCACCTCCTCAAGAGGTGGTAGCTATGTCAGCCACCGACATAGCGCTGTCCACACCGGTGCTTAGGTCGGTGTAATTCATGTTGCTCAGGGGGGTGGCTTAGTCAAAGTAAGTGGTTGTGTAGACCTGGCCACAGACTGAACCTTACCAAAATTAAGCAAATGCAGCTACAGATAGACTAATATAAAGAGGCAACAAAAGTTTAAAATTAAAGTCCCCATTTATGCCACAGCTGATAGAAATCAAGGATCACAAATAAGGCCTCTTTGGGAACTAGACGTAATGTGGAATCCTTTTACTACCAGTAAAGCATAGAATAATTTAAAACAGCTAATATGTTGCCAAGATCGCATAGTTCCATAGAACCCCAGCCTTTTGGAATAGTTATTTGTAATCATGTTTCCAAAGATGTGAATGTAACTCTGGCACACACTGAAAATGTTCCATAAAAAAGTTTATTCACACCCTATAAAAGTTAACTCAGACAGAAATGGTGCAGTGAAATTTCCCTTTTTCTGGGGCTCTTTAATGGATTTGGCATACTTTATTTAAATTAATAATATAAATAAAGCCATTGTTAAAAAGCAAACTACATCTCACTATTGTTGGACTAGCCATGGAACCAGTTGGAGAAGGAGCATTTCTTGGTGGAGTAATGTAGTGGAGTGCTGAGGTTTTTTTGGACTTACTGTTATGAAAAACAGACCTGAGAGGTTTGTAGACCATGTGATCAGTCGGTGATGGGTCTACATTTGTAGGGATACTGTCCAATAAATTCTCAAGTAAAATCATATTGGAATAGGGAGAGTGTGTTACAAGTCAAGTTCTGTCCTTACCCCTCTTGCAACCTCACTGAGCCAAATTGGTATAATTCTGAAGTTAATTTCAACGAATTCAATGGAATTAAGCGACTAAGTGAGATCACTATCTGGACACTTGACTTCAGGGAGGTTGCATTGGGACAGATTTGGGCAATACATATAATTTAACTAACCACTGTGGTTTAGGATAAGGTAGACACTTTAGAAATAATTATAGTGCAACCACAGAGGATTCTCTGTCGTCAGTTCCCACTATTTTATTTTGTTCACATCTTGTTCAAAAAGACTTAGGCACCAGAGGGTTATGTATTTTGCAACAACATTTCAAGATATAAGCTTCACAGACAGTTGTACAGCATGTGTCAATTAAGGAGCAATTTAATTCTTTGCTGAGACTAAAAGTTAAAAAAAATTACAAATTTAAAAACAATCCATACTATGTGTTACATACCTGCACATCCTCCTCCTGCCCCAAGGCTAATAGGGAAAAACTCCAACATTGATAAAGAATATTAGAGCTGATGGTTTTCAGAATTCATCTGCATCACTGCTATGGGCCCTATCAGCTCTAGTCCACTGATATTTGAAATAAACCACTATCAACAAAAACATGTTTCCAAAATTGTGTCCCAAAACAGATTTTCAATCCTAGATGAAGAGATCAAATACAATGGGCATGATTCTTCTCTCGCTTTCATTAATATTAATCAAGTGTAAAAAAGTAGTTCAAGAGAAGAGAATTCAGCACTCTCACGATATCCCTTTCCATTAACTTGGTGCCAAAAATAAACTAAGTAATGCACTAAAAGGATTTTTACCTCCGTAACCTGACCTCCAACCCATTGATTTTCATGTTTCTCCTAGGGTAGCTGATGAGCCTTATGCTGATCACACTAACACTAGTGAGAATTAGGAGTCACATCATTGACTTCAAAAGTTTCACACTAATGAAATCAGAATTGGGCCTGATGTCACTACCTGGTCCCCTCACCAACTTTTCAGTGCTTTCCCTAGGTTTCAGGGGGGAAAACTGATCAGTAACTCTTAGTCTGAGAGGTATTTGAAATTCATTCAGTCTACTCCTGTTTTCTAGTAGGTCCAAAGCCTTTCAACCTCCCCAACCCCTGGGCGGGTGAAATTCTCCACAAGGGTTGGTGATGAAATCCTATCGTCCCCCTCCAAGACGGAGAAGTTGGGAGTGCTCAGCAGTTGCAGTAACCTCCATATATACTCCCTCTGTGTATGAGTATGTGGCCAGTGGAACCAGACTGTCACTGATTCATTGGTCCACCCACCAAGCCACCCCCCTCAGAGCTACCACCGAAGGAGATGACATGAAGCACAGCTCCACACCATGCACAGTGCAACCCTCCCTATCTGGGATTCTGAGACAGCACTCTGCAGAACAACAGGAACAACTCTGCTGCCTTGTGAGCTCTGCATGCCCACAGAATGCGAGGGAGAAGGGTTTGGAACATAACTAAATCCTTACAATACTGAAAATAACTACACTCATCTTCAGTGCCTGAGCCGCATACTCCAACACAGGCTCTGCCACCTTACCCTCGTCCCTATAAAGCACAGGAAGATACCCCACCCTTCCCAGCGAGCCCCTGGCCTCTCATTTATAACCAAATTTGCAAAGCCTCCAGTTATGCCACCCTAAGGAGGCATCTCTCTACCCAGCATGTGCTCCTGACATCACCCCACCTTCCTTTTATTGGCTGTGCCTGAGCTTTAGGCAGGACCTGGGTCATGTTGAGAGCACAGCCCTGAGGGTGTTCTAGAAACAGGGAGGTGGGGCCATTTAGCAGAGAAATTTATAGTTAGACATAAAACTCCACCCTTCATAATTCTCATGGAGCATCTTATTACAGTATCATTTATCCAGGGTCACTAGTGTACATACAGCCTCACAGACAAGCTCACTGCTCCAGTCCAGCAAGCCCTTACTTAGACGAGCAGTCCTTACTCACACAAGTAGATCCACTGACTTAAGTCAGAATACTCACACCAGCAGGAGCTTGCAGGATCAGGTCCTAAATGTACCAAAGCAAGCAGAGAAAGGATGCAATATGCAACAAAGAGAACATGGAAGTTACACATGACACTTGTTTTGTTGGTCCCACAGCTTTTTACTTGTTTGATCAATTAATGTTTAATCATAGTTGACCTAAATTAAATGATTATCTGGAGAGGCATAAGGGTAGGGGATGGAACATGAATTGGGAAAAGTGAGGTTTGTAGAAGTGTCTTAAGGGGGAGAGCCATATTAAAAATAATGGGTGACAGCATGTATTGAGTTACTACTAGACAACTCATTTATTTCAATAGGAACTTGAGGTTAAAAAAAAAACAGCTGGTGTATCTCTGATCTCCTGTCATTATACGTACCAGATACCCTGCATAGTGAGTAAAAGAGGGTGAACGTAGAGTTCCAGCCATAACTAAGTTTCTTGGACTTTGAAGGATAGTGTCTTAAGTTTTTGCATTTATAAGTAAGAGCCAGATTCTAATACCCTTCTTCACCCTGAGCAATGGGACTACTCGTGGAGTAAGATCCTACTCATGAGTAAGGATAGCAAAATCTGGCCCACAGTATTTAACCTGATCACTGTGGACCAAATTCTGATTTCAGTTACAGTGATGTAAAACCAGAGAAACCTAGGGCAGAATTTGGCCCTGTCCTATTACTTGTACATTACAAAAAACATGGTAGGTGCTTTACATGCTGATCCTTCTCCAAGGAGCTTATTTTGTGCAAGAGCAAAGAATGATGGAGAGAAGGTAAAGGGCCAGCGAAAGCAAAGGATTGGGTTACAGTAAAAGGATCACACTGATTAAAGTTGTTGTGTTCCTACCATGATGGTTCCACTAGGGTAATTTTTTCTCTCACCTGCATGTCTCTTATTGCTTCCTTCTTTGACTGGCATGGGTTATGGTTTGTGGGCTTTGAAAAAGAAGTGACTCTTTAGGAGTGATTTGAATAATGAGAAAAGGGAGTCTGGTAGACTGGAGCCAAGTTCCATGTGTAGGGTGGCAAAACCACCACGTAACTTCAACTTCCCCAGTGGAATTAAGGAGGCAGATTAGGCCCATGACCAATTGGGATTTTAGTTCCCTCTTAGGAGGCTCTCAGATACCACAGCAAGTGGAACAGTTATAAGCAAACAGATCGGATAGAGGGGATGCGAAGGCTGGCATCACTGGCAGAGCAAGGAGGTCAGAGGGATATGGGAAGAAATGAAAGCAGAGATGCAGACAGGGGCAGAGATGCACAGGGCCTTGAAGACAAGGGCAAGAAGTTTGAACCTAATACGGTTGGCAAAGGGGATCCACTGCATAGTCAACCAGTGTAGGAGATTTAGGTGGCAGTCCATTATCAAAGCACGAAGGAGGGCAACAGAGGGTTGTCAGTCCTATTCAGCATAGTATGCCTTCCCTTTTCATCTTTTGGGTAGATCAGTATGGGGGGTATTCCACTCGCAGGTACACTGTATGCTTTATAGAAGCTGCTGTATTATACTAGCTTTCTAAGTTTAAAGGAATAAACTTTAATGATACTTCCCTTGGCTTCTCCATTTAGTTTTCCCACACACCCTCCTTTCATACAGGACTAGAATATTTGCCCAGCATTAAGTATGGTTAAAGACCGCAAGTAATGAGGCAATACAAATACATGTAGATCTAACACTTATACTGGTATACAAATGATACCATCTCAATTAAAATCCTAGGAGGTAATTGAAAGACTTGTTGCCAACAGAGTTGTAGGAGTGCATTTAATCAGAGAGAATTGTTTCTAATATGTACTTGGACAGCAGTTAATGGACAAAACTGTTGATCTTGGATGAATACAATAACGTTTATCACATTAAACTAAAAACCTGAATGAAGAAAAAGATTAAAAGCGTGGGTGATAGCTGACATGTTATAGCAGCGCACGCTGTTAGGCTGTATGTGAATGTTAACTCACTATGTCCAAAAACAATATGACTGGAGACTGTACTTTAACTTGGATCTAGGGTATGTGATTGAGGCCCCATCTGCTTTGGGAAAATGACCTGTTGCTGATGAAAACTTTGAACTATAGGTCCCCTCTATTGCTGAGTTCAGTTTAATTGTTAGTGTAGACAGGAGAAAATAATTTTCAACACCATGACAGGAAGCACCGTTATGCCCATCCACGCTAGCAGCTAAACAGAACCACCAGTTCAGAGGAGTACCAGCTAGGGGTGCCTGTTGTTCAAAACTGTCAGCAAGGAGCTGTTCTCTTATGTGTAGAGGGGGCCTAAGATTTCACAAAATTGAAGGCTAACTGACTGTCTACAGCTGCACTATTCCAACACACACACACACCAGACTTCGAAAATAAAGTCATCATTTTGGTACTTAGTTTGTCTTTTCCAACATGTTGTATGCTTTGTGTTTGATCAATATTCTACTGCAGTGGTATTCTACAAACTCAAATGCTCCGTTATCCAAAATAGTTCAACTGACTAAACAGTTTCAACATGCTAACAATTTACAAACAGACTTCTGGAACTTAAAAACCCTGCCATAAAATGATTGCCAAACCTAATAATGCTCGGCAACTAAGTCCACTCTACTCCAGTTTCCACAATAAGTAGTATTTTTCAAAGACGGGAAATAGTGGCATGTTAAAGTTTCACACGTGAAAGTGCAACAAAATTATTACAATTAAAATATTGTCAGCAGAATCAATGGCCTAATGCTTTTGCAAGGCCATGCGAGAGATCCAGGTTCAATACAGAGGCCTGACGGAAGCTTGGCACACAGAGGAAATATGACAGCATCAAGGTGCTGGACAACTGAGGTGGGAATGAATGCTGGTCACATGGAAAGCATCCCTTCTTGTGTAGTAGTAATGCTTATACATTCTATAAACTGCAGCTGTGACAGTAGTGTGTTACCACACATATTTGAGTTGGTCTGGCATTATAGAGGGAGCTGGTAGTGACCCCAAAGCCTTGTCTATACAACTTTTGTTTCAAATGTAACCATTAATTAAATCAGTGCAACTTTTGTCTTTAGATAAGGTCTTATACCTAGCTTGCTCAACACTTTCCATTATAACAAACAAACAAAAATTTCAGGGGAGAAGTTTTCCATTCTTGGCAGGGGAATAGTGCCTTTTCTTTGTACTATGAAATTCTGTTCAGGTTTGGCGGAGACAGTGATTCTTAACAGTCTCTATTTCCCTCTCTCTCTTTGTGCAACCATAAATCTGACATTTCCAACTTTTAAGTGCTTGACTTTGCAATCAAATAATATTTTTAACATTTTGGTTTTGGACTTTAAAATGCATGCGGGTAACACATAGTGCAAGGATGTACATATCACAGAATTCTATTGCATTATTTGAGAAATAACATGTAATTATAAACCTTGCTGTCAAGTCTGCATACAAGGGGACAGAGTTAAGGCTGTGCCTGTAAACTTAACTCTAATTTACTTTTACTTGCTTCATTGTACAAGCATAAATATTCTATTAGCAGTTTAACGAGTAACTAAAGTAAATAACTTAGTTAAAAGACCCTGTCAGGATGCATACCAAGGTTAATACTTGGTTTATCTGAAGGGTTAGGGTGTTAAAATTAAACAAACAAAACAGATGTTCAAGTATTGCAGTAAACTGAAATCTTGAATTCAGTTTCTAGGTTACAGCAGTGGAATCACAATGTTCTCTTAGAATCACAGAACCATAGGGTTAGAAGGGACAGCAAGGGTCATCTAGTCTAACCCCCAGCCAAAAATGCAGAATTTGTTGTGTCTTGACTCAGTCTGCCGTCCGCAGATTTCAGTCATATCCTATAAGCTTTTCCATATGCTAATTATTCTGTTAAGTTTTGCCATGCTCAGGATAACTAGATGCTCTGAAGGAAATCTCAGTTTAGGACAGGGGCAGGCAAACTTTTCTGCCTGAGGGCCACATCGGGTTTCTGAAATTGTATGGAGGGCCAGTTAGGGGAGGCTGTGCCTCCCCAAACAGCCAGGCATGGGCCGGGCCCTGCCCCCTATCCGACCTCCCCTGCTTCTCGCCCCCTGACAGCCCCCCCAGGACCACTGCCCCATCCAACCACCCCTTCTCCCTGTCCCCTGACCGCCCCCGGAACCTCTGCCCCTGACTGCCCCCTGCTGCCCCACCCTACACCCCTTCTCCTTCCTGACTGCTCCCCCCCCAGGACTCCTGCCCCCATTCAATCCCCGTTCCCCACCCTCTGACCATCCCGACCCCCATCCACCCTCCCCCCCACCTCCTGACTACTACCCCGAACTCCCCTGCCCTCTATTCAACCCCACCCCTCCATCCCTCCCTGCTCCCTGCCCTCTTACTGAGCTGCCTGGAGCACCGGTGGCTGGCAGCACTACAGCCGCACCACTTAAAGCACCAGGACAGGCAGGAGCTCGCCGCCTCGCCGCCCAGAGCATTGCTCCGGCGGTGCAGTGAGCTGAGGCTGCGGGGGAACAGCAGGGGAGGGGCCGGGGGCGAGCCTCCCGGGCCAGGAGTTCAGGGGCTGGGCAGGAGGGGCCCGCGGGCCGGATGTGGCCCGCGGGCCATAGTTTGTCCACCTCTGATTTAGGAGATGGAAGGGAAAGATGGAAGCAGCAAACAATCATTTTCAGCCTAATCCGTTCTGAAACCTTGCAGCAGCAATTCTGTTTTTTAGGGGGAGAAATAATTTCTGGAAATTATTTGGAGGCTAATAATTGTGAAAACTGGTCTAAGCTGAATTTGTCCACTAACATTAACAAACCTGTCATAGTAGGAACTTTTTCTAGTTAGCTTAATAAAACTGCCGCATAGCTTAAAATACAGTACACTGTAACAACTCTTGGGGGCCAAATTACAATCCTTTACTCCTGCCAATACAGTCCCACGCACTTTAATTGGAATAACTAGTGTTAATAAGGCCTGTAGGATCCTCAGGCCTGTGGCACTGAACTGCCTCCTCTTTAAAGGCTTGCTCATAGGAGATGCTGTGCACCCTCATTTTCCATCAATGAGAGTTGAGGGTGCACAGCAGCTCTGAGTACATGAAAGTAGGTATTGCTGCACTGAGGGATCATTGTAAAATGGGCTCAAGTTAGAGCCACTTCTCCCCACAGACCCACCAGACCTGGAACTGTGGAGGGGAGATCCCCTGCTCCTGGGGGCACTAGGAGCCAGGTGGCATCCGCACTTCCCCCAGCCACGTGGCCTCCGGAATGAAACTGCGGGGATGAACTGGTCAGAGACTACACCCGGCAGTAGCAGCTGGAGAAGCAGGGACCAGTAGTCACGGAGGATGACTGCAGTTCTCACTCAGAACATTTCATCTCTGGCACTGACTGGCTGTCTAGGAAAGGGCAGCAGGGTTGGAAAAACCTTTGGCTGTCCATCCAGCTAATCCCCTCCCACCATAATCCCTGTTCACTCCACTTGTATGTGCTATCCCTTTCTCCTTCTGTTTGTGCTGTTTATCTAGATTGCAAGCTCTTTGGGGCAGGGGCTCTCGTTATACGTTTGTACAGTGAATGAATGTACCACCACAGAGCCCCGTTCTTGATTCTCTCCTAGGCACTACCATAAATAAATAAAAATAATGAAAAGAGAGGTCAGATTAAGTAATCAGAATGGACCCTCAAGATTTTCAGAATGCAGGATAGCTGAGGGGCTTGTGTCTCCAGGACTATCCTTAGTGTCACAGCACCCAGCTTCATCATGAAAGACAGGAGTTAAACAAAATAATTCACTCTGTTCATTTAACTTTACAAATTGAGAAGCAGGTAATTTGGTGCCCAATCCTGCAGCTATTACTTACAGGAGCAGTCCCACTGACTTCTATGGAGCAAGTCACATGAGTAAGGGCTGACAGAACATTCCCAAAGTCTTCCAAGGAAAGACAATTTAAAATGATAGTAGTTAGGATGTAGGAATTCTAAGAAAAATCAATGTTAGCTGCAGAGTCTAAAATTAAAGGAGGTCTGGTTTTGATGCTTTCAGTACATGCAGTATGTTTCTGGCATAAATCCAGTGGAACATGAAGTACTTGTGGACAATGTCTGCCAAGAGCTAGAAATATAGCACTTAGGCTTTGAAGAACAAATAGCATCTCTGTTTCCATTCAATGCACTTTAAAAAAAATTAAATCAAGGTGAGCCTTCTGAGGGCATGACTGCATTAGAACCAACTGGCATGCTTTAGTAAATGCTGTAATGAATACATGCCGATTGGAAGGGAATCAACGCCTGCCATTTTATAATCCATTCCCCTAGTGACAAAGTTTATATATACAGATGTTAAACTTCACTGTATTACAAATGCAGTTTTCCTCCCGATGTCAGGCAGATACTCAACAGAAGCTCAGTGCCTTCCTTTGACCTGCCTCTAGTTCACACTTCCACTTACACAAATTCCACCAATTGTTTAGTACTGCATATAAAAGAAAAACAGAGCAAACAAAGATAGTTGGAATGTAAGGACATGTCTACACTGCCCATGTTGTGCCCAACGTGTGACGTGGGCAGTGTAGTCACGCTACATCGCTGGGGGAGAGCTCTCCCGGCGATTAAAAAAAACCCCCACCCCAAACGAGCAGTGGTAGCTTTATAAAGCGCTGTCTATACTGGCGCTTTTCAGCGCTAAAACTTTTGTCGCTCAGGGGTGTGTTTTTTCACACACCCCATGAACGACTAAAGTTTTAGCGCTGAAAGTGGTAGTGTAGACACAGCCTAAGACACTCAATTAAAGTGCGTTATCAGTTCATATATCATGCTTCAAGCATCTGTACCTCAGTTTACATACCTCAGAGCAGTGCTCTGAAGATTAGTTAGTAATTGAATACTAATTTGCGTTTCTATAGCAGCTTCCAAACATTAGTGAATTAAGCCTCAACATCCCAAGGTAGTTACCATCAGCCTTATTTTAATAAAGATAAGGAAACTGAGGCACAATAAGGTTAATTTTCTAGAGTGGACTAGGCCTTAAATTGGCTTAATTGTGTTGCTCAGGACTGTGAAAAATACACAGCCCTGAGTGGCATAGTTAAGCTGACCTAACCCCCAGCATAGACAGTGCTATGGAAGAATTATTTTGTCGACCTAACTACTGCCTCTCTGAGAGGTGGGTTACCTACACCGATGGAAGAATTCTCCCATTGGCGTACGTAGTATCTACTCCGAAGCATTAACAGTTCTAAATGTAGACAAATCCTAAGTCATCACACAGCAAGGCCACCTAGTCACTCTGCACCGCAGTTTCCGCATCTGTAAGATGGAGATAAAAAATATATAGGGCTGAACGTGGCTTACACAGGAATGGAACGAACAATCCATCTGCTCCCAGGGAGTCAGGGTGGAGCATGTCCACACTCTCACCATGGCCAACGTAAGAGGCTAGTGCAGGAAAATATCATGGCCACATCTCCTTTTGGGGTATCTTGCTCCACAGGAGGTGCTAGAAGTGAGTAGACTCTGGGCTTCTCTACACTTGAAACACTACAGGAGACAGCTGCAGCAGCACCACCGTAGCACTTCAGTGTACACACTACCTAAGCCGACAGGAGAGGTTCTCCTATGGTCATAGGTAACCTACCTCCTTGACAAGTGGTAGATAGGTTGATGTAAGAATTCTTCCATCGACCTAGCACTATCTACACTGGGGGGTTAGGTTGGCTTAACAACATCACTCGGGGTGTGGATTTCACATCCTTTAGCAATGTAGCTGGGTCAACCTAACTTTTTAGCTTAGTGATTGTACCTGGCCAGTGTGGGAGAGATGCAAGACAGGATGCTTTTTGAACCATCCCCTCTCCTTGCAAACCCAGACACAACCTGGCCCTCTAAGGCCACAGAGTGTTAGTGTTCACATGGCCTGTTGGAAAATATGAGCTCTTTGCTTCTCCCTACCACACATGCACTTCTACTCTTCTTCCCAGCTTCTCCTGGCTGTAAGAAAAGGCAAGGGTTAACTCTCCCTTCACCATCTTGGATCAAATACCTATTTCTGCTGCTGTTCATAGAGACACTGCCAACTTAAATCAGCTCCCCTCTCCAAAACTCAAGATTTCATTAACTGAAAGATCAGAGAAAGATATTATTTCTCTATTTTTATAGACAATTTCCCCTGTATAGTCAGGGGTTTCCCCTGCTGAATGTGTGGGTTTTTCAGAGCAGCGAGGAAATATTATAAATAGGAAAAATACAATTACGAAACTGCAAATATTGGCAGCAAGACTCAGAAACAGGTGCAGCAGGTAAAGCTACTTTTAAACACATTTACTGAAGCTGACTAGATCGTCTTCATGGGGTCCCTATAGTTTTCCCCAGCAACAGTGTGATGTTTACAAGAATCTACTGTTTCACATCTGCTACTCAGAAAGCTGTGGGCAGAACTAGGGAAAGAAATGAGTGATCAGTTGTTTGTCTAGGATTTTAATGTAGATTCTAACACATTATGTAACTTGTTCTACCAGCTCCAGAATAGAAAAAGAACAATTACATATGACAATGTGCTTACTTATACTAGCATGTGCAGAAACATGACACTGGGCATAAAACAGTCATTATCCAATACGTGTGAGCATTCTAATCGCATGATTGCTGAAATTATTATTCAGGAAGGAAGGGACGGAGGTAGGAAAAGGATGAGGCTCCTATCTACATAGTTCAGATAACCAAATTCATTCTTTCTGCAAGCCCATTTTATGGCAGCTCAAGAATTTTGACCTCCTGTATGACCCATGCTGGAAGAACAGGTAACNCTCTGGGCTTCTCTACACTTGAAACACTACAGGAGACAGCTGCAGCAGCACCACTGTAGCACTTCAGTGTACACACTACCTAAGCCGACAGGAGAGGTTCTCCTATGGTCATAGGTAACCTACCTCCTTGACAAGTGGTAGATAGGTTGATGTAAGAATTCTTCCATCGACCTAGCACTATCTACACTGGGGGGTTAGGTTGGCTTAACAACATCACTCGGGGTGTGGATTTCACATCCTTTAGCAATGTAGCTGGGTCAACCTAACTTTTTAGCTTAGTGATTGTACCTGGCCAGTGTGGGAGAGATGCAAGACAGGATGCTTTTTGAACCATCCCCTCTCCTTGCAAACCCAGACACAACCTGGCCCTCTAAGGCCACAGAGTGTTAGTGTTCACATGGCCTGTTGGAAAATATGAGCTCTTTGCTTCTCCCTACCACACATGCACTTCTACTCTTCTTCCCAGCTTCTCCTGGCTGTAAGAAAAGGCAAGGGTTAACTCTCCCTTCACCATCTTGGATCAAATACCTATTTCTGCTGCTGTTCATAGAGACACTGCCAACTTAAATCAGCTCCCCTCTCCAAAACTCAAGATTTCATTAACTGAAAGATCAGAGAAAGATATTATTTCTCTATTTTTATAGACAATTTCCCCTGTATAGTCAGGGGTTTCCCCTGCTGAATGTGTGGGTTTTTCAGAGCAGCGAGGAAATATTATAAATAGGAAAAATACAATTACGAAACTGCAAATATTGGCAGCAAGACTCAGAAACAGGTGCAGCAGGTAAAGCTACTTTTAAACACATTTACTGAAGCTGACTAGATCGTCTTCATGGGGTCCCTATAGTTTTCCCCAGCAACAGTGTGATGTTTACAAGAATCTACTGTTTCACATCTGCTACTCAGAAAGCTGTGGGCAGAACTAGGGAAAGAAATGAGTGATCAGTTGTTTGTCTAGGATTTTAATGTAGATTCTAACACATTATGTAACTTGTTCTACCAGCTCCAGAATAGAAAAAGAACAATTACATATGACAATGTGCTTACTTATACTAGCATGTGCAGAAACATGACACTGGGCATAAAACAGTCATTATCCAATACGTGTGAGCATTCTAATCGCATGATTGCTGAAATTATTATTCAGGAAGGAAGGGACGGAGGTAGGAAAAGGATGAGGCTCCTATCTACATAGTTCAGATAACCAAATTCATTCTTTCTGCAAGCCCATTTTATGGCAGCTCAAGAATTTTGACCTCCTGTATGACCCATGCTGGAAGAACAGGTAACATAAGAATTGTCAATGATATTTCATACCTACTTAAAAAAAGGCCTGAAAGATCTTATCTTAGAAATATATGGAGAACGTTAAATTGTCTGCACTGTTTTTGCTGGAGGTCTCCTTGGAGGACTAGAGAATATCTGCTAGCCCTTAACTGAAGGAGCCTGGGTGAATCTTTAACAAATTTATTTCCTCCCAGATGTATTTCAGAAGTTTTATTTATAGGTATTAACATTTTAACTGGTTTGGCTACTATCCCTTCCTGTCTCAATTGCTCGGTTTTCCGTCACTAGTGATGTAATAATCTCACTAGTTCTCCAATAATCCAATCCTCTCTCAAAAATTGAGTAGATAATACCTGTTATTTCTCAGGTAAAAAGCAAGTTGAAAATAACTTCTCTGGAAAAAGAAGGCCTTGGTGTGTGAGGTTTTCTTTATACTCTTATGAAGCAATAAAGGGGGCAAAAGCACTTTAAATGTCACTTTACAGGCACATTTATTCAAGGTGGCACAGCAAACATGAGTACAGGTACTCTAGAGCTTTCACCAGAGGTTGAGATTAATTGTTCCCTCTTAACCCACCCTTCATCCAAACACAAAACTCCCTTAATTACACATCACTCGTGGCAGAAAATGGGGTAGGTGCGCGAGGCTGTAGTCTAGGATTGAGGCCAGGTTATCTACCACTCAAATTACAGAAGAAAGAATGCCAGACGATATTCATTTTCTGAGATAGGAAGACTACCTTCTAAGTCAATACTTACACAACCAACAAGTTTGGCCCATGCAATGATCACACGGATTTGTGAAAGCTGTATGTATTTTGTGGTGTTTGCCTATCTAAAACTGCAGTTGAATTCCAATCATGGTTGACTCAGTAACACTAGCGCAGAAGCAATGGCCCACTGGATATTGGATTCTGGTTTCACACATGGAAGTGCATAGCTTTTCTTCCATACGACAACAAATGCTACAGATTTAAAAAAATCTCATGAGGTTTTGGACAACATAACAATCTCTCCCCCAACTCAGAAACAAGTGTCAAGCCCATGACTTCCAGAAAAGGTATTGTGTAGTCCATTTAAAAAATGAACCAAAAATATACCTCACTTAAGTTAAGTAATGTCTATTGCACTAAACATACTGTACACTCCCACATTTAGCAATGCACGTTTAAAGTTACCTTTGATTATCCAATGAAATATAACAATGATCCAATCACAACAACTTGAATTACTAGCTGCATTTTATTTTCTACCATGTTTAAGCATTCCTTAGAGTATTTAAAGCAGTTCAGGGAAAAAGCAAACTAATGCCAAATGAAGGAGAAGAAAAAAAAAAGTTACAGCAGATGATGGGAAAGAGCAGAACTGACATATTTTTAGAATTAGCAGCTTATCCCAAGAGGTGCATAATAGAAGGAAAACAAGCTACAAGTTCTTTGAAAGGAAGTGAATTACTCTATAGTAAGCCACATGTGTGATGCATTTTAAAAAGATTCCTAACCACATACCAGACATTTGGTTTAGCTACACGAAGTGACAGTTCTGTTGTCATATTTTCCCAGTTGAACCTTGTGTTAAAACACTGTTAAAGCAATCCACATCCTTGCATAAATGGCATAGTGAAATGTAAAAACATTAGAAAAATGGAAAGGGTGTATTAAGGTACCATTACTGATACAATAGAGTAGCGATCAACATGCAGAGAGAATCTGAAAGTGCACTAACAGAAATAAAGCCCACGACCCTTCTTGGGAGTTCCTTAGAGGCCACTTCTTTTATAATTTAATATGATTGATTTTTTTTTTTAAATGCAGAGGATCTAAGCGAAGTACTCAGACAAGTTTACAACTATATTGGCTACAAATCCACCATTTAAGTTGTTTAACACTGCTGATGACTAGGGCACTACCAAATTCACGGCCATGAAAAACATGTCACGGACCGTGAAATCTGGTCTTCTCTGTACTCTTGCCCTATTCTACACAGATTTCACAGGGGAGATCAGTCTCTCTCAAACTGGGGGTCTGGACCCAAAGGGAGGTTATGGGAGGGTGGGGGGGTCACAAAGCTGTGTAGGGGCATTGCAGTATTACTTCTGCGCTGCTGTCACGTTATTGATTTGAACTGGGACCATATAGAACATGGTTGCAACCAAGGTCCTGCAGTGGCACCAAATCTTGTATAAGGGGGATCAAATGAGGTGTCTAAGACAAGGTTATGGTTTGCTGGTTATGATTATGCTGTCTATATGTGTGTATCAATTGTGTAGTTGAAGTTATGAATATTGGCTCTGTACTGTCTGTATTTCAAATTTATGCTATGCTTCTGGGTGACATCCCAGACAAGTTGGTGTTAGCTCTGCCTAGCCTGCTTGATGGCCCATTAAGAACTATCAGCTATACAATCACCCATTGAGAGGAGGCAAATATGCCTTGCAACTCAGCAAAGTAGGCAGGAACTTGCCCATGTGACTCCAGACTCCATTTTGCTGTAATTTTCCACAGTAAGAACAAAAAGATGTTCTTACACCTGGAAAAGACTATAAAAGGCTGATGCCTCATCTCCATCTTGTCTTCAATCCTGCTTCTTACCTCTGGAGGGACTTTGCTACAAACAGAAGCTCTACACAAAGGACTGATGACCCACCCCAGCTGGGGATGTACTCCAGAGACTTAATTTGAACCTGCAGTTTATTCTATCACTGCTACAAGCCTGAACCAAGAACTTTGCCATTACTGTATGTAATTGATTCCATTTAACCAATTCTAGCTCTCATCTCTATCTTTTTCCTTTTATGAATAAACCTTTACATTTTTAGATTCTAAAGGACTGGCAACAGCGTGATTTGTGGGTAAGATCTGATTTGTATATTGACCTGGGTCTGGGGCTTGGTCCCTTGGGATCGAGAGAACCTTTTTTCTTTTACTGGGGTATTGGTTTTCATAACCATCTGTCCCCATAACGAGTGGCACTGGTGGTGATACTAGGAAACTGGAGTGTCTAAGGGAATTGCTTGTGTGACTTGTGGTTAGCCAGAGGGGTGAGACCAAAGTCCTCTTTGTCTGGCTGGTTTGGTTTGCCTTAGAGGTGGAAAAACCCCAGCCTTGGGCTATAACTGCCCTGTTTTAAGCAATTTATCCTGAATTGGCACTCTCAGTTGGGTCCCGCCAGAACCAGCATTGTTACAGCTGCTTTAAGAGTTGGGTGGTCTGAGAGCGGCAGCTGCTGGCCAGGCACCCAGCTCTGAAGGCAGCACCATGCCAGCAGCAGTGGAGAAGTAAGGGTGGCAATACCATACTATGCCATCCTTACTTCTGCGCAGCTGCTGGTGACAGGTCTGCCTTCAGCAGCTGCCACTTTCTGGCTGCCCACTTATGAAGTCAGTGCTGCCGCCACCAGCAGCGCAGAAGCAAGGGTGGCGATACCGCGACCCCCCTACAGTAACTTTGTGAACCCCAGAACCCCATTTTGGGTGAGGACCCGTACAGTTATAACACCATGAAATTTCAGATTTAAATAGCTAAAATCATGACATTTACTATTTGTAAAATCCTATGACCGTGAAATTGACCAAAATGGATCACAAATTTGGTAGTGCCCTACTGATGACCAATAAACACAGTGATCAATGACTCAGGGTGGAGAAAACAGTCACATATCGTGCAAATTTACAGCCTTCAACAGAGAGGTGTGATCCAAACACAAGATCTGGAGTTTCTGGTTCCTTAAATTCTAATAGTGGTTCTGGCACCAATTTAATGAATGGCCTGAGGTAAAGCACTTAAGGCCTATACCTGTCCCCCCACATTAATGGGGAAGCACATACTGATTTTAATGGATGCAATACCAGGCCCCTATTCTTTGTGCCTCAGTTTCCACTCCCCTTCCTGTGTAAAATGGGGGTGCCTATCCTAGCTCAAGGGAAAGAGGGGGATTTTTAATGTTTGTAAAACATTCTGAAGATGAACAAAGTGATACATAATTGCAAAAGTATACTTGAAAGACTAATTGCTAAATATGTCCAAGTGGAAGAATTAGTGCGCAAGGGAGACTATAATCATTTATGGTGAACTGCTTAAAGGGACAAGTTTGATTAGGAAGGATCATTATAGATTAATAGATTTTAAGGCCAGAAGGGATCATTATGATCATCTGGTCTGACCTCCTGAATAATACAGGGCATAGAATTTCACCCAGCAATTCCTATATCAAAGCCATACCACCTTGTGGTTGAACTAGAGAATATCATTTTAGAAAGACACTCAATCTTGATTTAAAGACTTCCCTAGGTAAACTGTCCCAATAGTCCATTACCTTCACTATTAAGAATTTGCTCCTCAATTCTAGCCTGAATTTATCTAGCTTCAGACACCGGATTTTGTTATGCCTTTGTTTGCTAGGTTAAATAGCTCTCTACTATCAGAAATGTCAGTACTAGCAGACCATGATCAAGACACCTCTTAACCCTCTCTTTGATAAGATGGAGGCTTATGTGATTAATGAATTACAAGCCTAAATATTAGTACTTGGACAAAACACAACTTGGCTGATATTGTTGAACTGCCAATATGCAGCGGGGCATACCAAGAGTCTCATCAGCCTATGTGGGATGCATAGCTGAAATTTGCTGCAGCCTGCTCCACTAGAGAGCAGCGCGGGAGTGTGTGTGGTTCACCTCAGATAGCTGGCCACATTCTAGATATTGGCATGGGATCAGAGATCACAGGTGTGTGTGTAAACTGTGCCCTTAGGAAGGATATCACATCACTACACTTCATCGTGAGGCTGGGGTGCACCATTCCCACTGAGAGCAAGAGCCTGATTTGGCTGTGCACTATTGGAGGTCATACAGAAAAATGCTGGGTTCTAAAGGAGATTACTACTGTTTTTCCCCACAACAGTTCTATTAAAGGTTTGGTAGGACTTTATAAAGCCAGCAAGACAGTGACTCCTAAATACTCTCCCTCACAGGCCAATCATATTCAGATTTGAGACAGGTGAAGCAAAAGGGAAGATGGTTAGAATGCAGGTGGCATATGTCTCTCTACCAATGGGATCCATCACAGCATACAGAGTTTTTGAAAGTGATTTACTATACATTTAATTATTTTCAAATTATATTTAATATGTTCTTTTCTGAATCTGCCAGGGGTTCATTCAAGACCATCATTTTTCTATGTTGGAAACATAGGATTCTTACTGCATTTAAAGTGAAAAATGCAACAGGCCAAGATTCAGTTCTTTTATAATTACATTTGAAGTTTTTTAATGTTATTTTGGACCTGTCATAAAGGAGTTTTAGTTTCGTCAGGAACTGCCAGTAAAAAACAAAAACACAAAGATAGAATAAAAACACAAGACGACATGATTTCTGAATGCATCATTACTAGCTGTATGTTAAACTAGAAACACTGTTTTAAAGCAGTTTGTGCTGATGAATTATGTCAGGTCTATTGGAAGAATGTTAGAGAAATCTAGGATACCAATAAATTTTGTTTTGTGGTGGGGTGAAAACATGAGAGTGGTGTGTGTATTTGCCAATTCCCTGTCCCTCTCCCTCCTCCCCGCAACTACCTCAGAATCTAGTAACATCAAAGAGAAGGGTAGTGGCAGCACAGAGGAGAAGAAAAGGAAGGAACATATGGTCCAAGTCTGCATGATGCTGAGCACCCTCAACTCTGACTGACTTTGATGGGAGTTGTGGGTGCTTGGAATCTCCTAGGATTAGGCCCTTAAGACAAATGCAAAAAACTCTTGCCTCCCTCACCATTACTCTGTCTACCCAGATACACTAAGTACCAAATCAAGGTGCAACACCAATTTTATTGAAACTAATGGCCTCTGGTTGCAGTGTGCAATATACACACGTATCCTGTGACAAGGAAACTGAAATGAAACAAACTAGATCAGATGGAAACATGCTCACTTTATTCCACTGAAACTGGCTCAGCAGTATTTACCAGTGCTTGACCTAGNACCATTACTCTGTTTACCCAGATACACTGTAAGTACCAAATCAAGGTGCAACACCAATTTTATTGAAACTAATGGCCTCTGGTTGCAGTGTGCAATATACACACGTATCCTGTGACAAGGAAACTGAAATGAAACAAACTAGATCAGATGGAAACATGCTCACTTTGTTCCACTGAAACTGGCTCAGCAGTATTTACCAGTGCTTGACCTAGTTCCTACACCAGCTCTTCACTGTCATTTCCTTAGACAGCTTGTCAGTGCAGTTGTGAATCTAGAGATTAAGGAATGAAAGTTTGGAAACAAACAATCTGGGCTCTCTCTGTTAATACCATCTACAGTCAGAGAACTTTTGTGATCTAAGCAATAAGGTACGCAGTGCCAGAGTAGCCTCTTTGTACAAACAGCACAGTACTTCATAATAGCTGATGTGCTGCAAAAGGCTTAAGCCTTGAAGGAACTGCTGTATACTACCTTACTGCACTCTGAAATGAATGTTTGGAGTTTGATTTTTGACACTGCCCCTAACTAGAGAAATCAATGTCAACTCTCCATCCCATTTTTCAATCAATAAAGAGTTCAGTATCTGCAAACAGCTTTAGGGCTAGTCTACGCTACCGGGTTAGGTCAATGTACACTGCCTTGTGTCAACCTAGCTGTGGAAGTGTCTTCACTTAAATTTGGCTCCCGGCGTCGTAAGCAGCTTTCTATGCCAATTTAGTAACACTACCTCCCTGAGCGGCGTATGGTCACGGTCGATGTAATTAGGTCGACGCAGTGTCTACGTTGACACTGCGTTGATTACGTCAACTGTTACTGGCTTTCAGGAGCTGTCCCACAATGCCCCACACCGACAGTACAATCAATACAAGTGCTCCTGGTGAGGACACGCACCACCAAAACAAGAAGCTCCCACACAAGCGATTTAGTAACTAATGTAAGTTAGGTCGACATAATTTTGTAGTTTAGACATGGCCTTAATTTTCAAACTAGCTTACTTGTTGTATTCCACAATTCTTTTTAAACAAGGCTTTTTTCTTCTTTTATAGAAAAAATATTAGGACTAGATTTACTACTCACAAAAGGGAGGTACAAATACTGTTGGCCTGAAGCAGATGCTGTGCTCAGTTGTCCTACACAGCTCTATCACTGTACCTCAACCCTGACATTAAACAGTCCTGTTTTCAGTTTTGGGCTTCTTGACAGGAGAAGCAAACAACACTGATGCTGAGCTGTACAACGGTTTCCTAATATACTGAAATCAGGATTATGAGAAGACTAAACAAACTGATTTTCGTTTGGAACCTCAGTAATTATTTTTGAACTCTGATCTCAGAGGTAAAATGCTAGTGCAATTCATAGATTCCAAAGCCAGAAGGGACCATTGTGATCATCTAATTTAACCTCCTGTATAACACAGGCGACAGAACTTCCCTGAAATATTTCCTAGACCATTGACTTGCTGCACCTCCTAGACCTGAATACTTTAGCTGCACGAGGAAGATATCAAATCAAGTTATATCTGACTAACGCCCCCCAATTAAGCACTTCCCAAAAACAGTAACAATATTCTATGTCCTCTAAAATAAAATTAGTTTAAAAACTGGCGCATAAAAACTAAGTCTCTTTGCTAGCTAATTCTAGATTATTAAAATTTATTAACAACCGTATTATATGCTTTGGTCAAGAGTAACTAGCGATTTTAGATGTCCAACTTGAGAGCCTCAAAGGGGCTTGATTTTCAGACTGAGTACTCAGCAATTTTTGAAAATCGGGCCTTTTAAAAAGACCTCTTATGTTTGGCACCCAAAAATTGAGACAACCACAATCACTAGTCACATTTACAAATAAAATGACATTTAAAAAAAAAAATCTTAATATGAACCATGTTCTACTCCTCAAAATAAATAATTCAGGAAACTTGCATAGGAAACCTTCAGTGTAGGTTACGCAAAACACATTTACAGCATACAAAGTGCTAAATCCAATCATCGTAACAGGACATTACATCTTTCCTATTTTGCAACATTTTATGTTCACAAAAAAAAAGCAACTCAACCTTCTCCCCGCCCCCCACCTTGCAAATTCAAGATGGGGGGGGTGGGGGGGGGAGGAGATCATCATTTTGCTGAGCATGTTCAGGAGCAACCTTTGCAGTTCAGTCTATTACCAACTAAAATTATAAAATATTACAGAGTGGTAGATTTTAAACTGCCAGTCCAACCAATAAAACAAAAACAAATGCAAGGCCTTTGAAGGTAATATGAAAAAACAAAGTACTACTGTTAAACTACAGTGGGCATGTATATATGCAAGGGACTATGTGTAGCAGAGATCAAGATAACTGCACGTTTTGGGTCACATTTACTTAAAAGAAAGCTGAAAGTTATTAGTATAAAAGTATTGGCCACTCTTCCTGTTAAAAGAGATTTTTGGGGTGGGGTGATGGGAAGGAATCACATCTGAAAATATAGCTGTTCTTCCTCTCCGCCTTTTACATTCATCTCCTTTTTTATAATAGTGTCTCCCAGTTGTTATTTTACCTCCTCAAATACACTGCTTACCCCTGTAAAGAGTGTGGGGATGTAGGTTGCACAATTTTGTTTCTTCTGGCAAACTAAAGCTGTGCTGGATCACAGATCATTTGTAAACGAGCCATAAAATACAGGAGAAGGGCACAGAAAAACAGGTCTGTACATTGTAATTCTAAGGAAGCTTAAAAATAGAAACAACAGAATAAAAATTCAGCTTCCTTATCGGTTATGGGGATTCTTCCCAACTAAACAGTGGCAACATATTTTGTCATACAGGAAAATAAAGACTTACAACTTAACACACGCAAACCAAATCCCCCTTTGTTTTGTTTTGACCCGTCTGCTCCCATGCCACTCCACTAACCGGGTTCAAACAGGGATTTGTGCAGAAAGGAAATGAAGTCAGAGCTCAGGAGACGCATCGTGGTTTGGGGACAAAAAAAACTAAATCAAGTTTTAAAGGAACAAAATAAAGCCAGAGGAGCTTTCTCAGCGCCAACTCCATGACAAAGGACCGTGCTCAGCAGCACACCCAGCCCGGCCAGGGAGGATGGGGGCTACGAGTGGGGGCGGCTACACTCTGGAGCCGGGGGAATTTCCCCTGTGAGGACCGGCATGAACAGCGCTACCCAGATAAGTAGGTGTCGGCACAGACCCACGCACCCGCCATCGTGCCAAGAAGTGGGGGACGCAGCCCGGGACAGCTGGGTGCACCAGAGGGGATTTCTGACCCGCCCCCGCCCGGCTAACACGTACCGGCCGAGAGTCCCGACACTCACCCGGCCCAAACCAGCGGCGCCCACCGTCGCGATTCCTTGCGGCTCGAACCCCGACAGAGAGCCCCGCGGCCGGAGGCGCGCCCCCGCCGCTATGGGTCCAGACCCCCCGCAAGGGGGAAGGGTGGAGAAGTTCCGGGCTGGGGCGCGGAGCCCAGAGCGCCTCCCGCTCAGCCGGCAGGGCTGCGGCACGGATCGGGGAGCTCCCTTTGTGGCCGGGATCGAGGCGGACGCGAGTGCGAGCTGCCAACCGCCAACGAGCTTCCAGCGCTCTGAGTCGGCGGCGGCGGTAGCGGTGGCTCCAACACCCCACAGGGTGGGCGGGGGCGCGGTGACCTCATCACTCCGCGCCATCGCGCGGGGAATCATGGGAGTTGTAGTTCTTTCCCCCCGCGGGCGCTGGGTGGTTAGTCTCTGCCCTCACAAGGGGGTTGATTTTGCCAGAGGAGGTTCCAGGGCCGCCCAGAGGATTCAGGGGCCCTGGGGCA
This sequence comes from Platysternon megacephalum, assembly GCA_003942145.1. Lineage (NCBI taxonomy): Eukaryota > Metazoa > Chordata > Testudines > Platysternidae > Platysternon > Platysternon megacephalum. The sequence goes on along the minus strand of QXTE01000184.1, from coordinate 45,666 downwards.
AAGCAATTTCGGGGGGGCCTTCCATAAAAAAAAGTTGCAATACTACAGTAACATGTATTTGGAAATGTAAAAAATAACTAGTGAAATACATTCAAAAATTAATNGCATCCAGGAGCAGCCCTGGACAGCGCTGCAGCGGCCTGGTGTCTCCAGCAGGGCCTGAGTTCCCGCCGCTCGGCCGCAGCTCGCAGCCCCGCCCCCTTACCAGCTGAGACCCCGGGGGATGGGGGAAGACGGAGGCAGGGGGAGCCTCCGACATAATCGTGGGGGCCCCTGCGGGGCCCGGGGCCTGGGGCAAATTGCCCCACTTGCCCCCTCCCCCCCCCCGGGCGGCCCTGGGAGGTTCCCAGCCCTTTGGGCAGCGGGTGCAGGAGCTGCCGGACTGTGGCGCAGGCCATGGGCCAGCTATCCCAGCAGCCTGGCTCCAACCCTGGCCAGTGCCAGAGCTTCAGGAAAGCCTACAGAATAGGGCAACTATGGAGTGATCCATCCCGTCTTCCACTCCCTGCTGCTGGCAGTCAGAGGCTGAGGGTCAGCCCCCCAGCCCCGCTGCATGGGGCTGTGTCCCGCTCCCGCACCATAATAGCTCTTGGTGGACCTATCCTCTGTGAACTTATCTCATTCTTTTCTGAAACCAGTTATACTTTTTGGCCATGACAACCAGTGGCGGATTAGCCACTGGGCCAACGGGGCCCGTGCCCAGGGGCCCCGGCCAATTGGGGGCCCCTGGAAAAATGGGTGTCCCCGCGACCAGCTCCGCCTGCCCAGCGCTCCTGCTGGGGAGCAGGGAAAGCACCCCGCACTCCAACCCCACTCCCCAACTGGAGCGCCAGGTGAGGGGATGGGGCAGGGAAAGCCCCTGCGTTTTGACCCCATTTCCCCAACAGTTGGGCTGGGGGGGATTGCAGGCGGAAGGGATGAGGAGGGGGCCCCCCCACTTGCTCTGACCCAGGGTCCCACAAATCCCTAATCCACTTCTGAATATCCCATGGAAATATGTTCCATCGGTTAGTTGTGCACTGGGTGAAAAAGGAGACTTCCTCTTGTTTGTATCCAACCTGCATCTGCCCAGGGAAGCCAGGGCAATGGGTTGGGAAGCCTGATGCCATGCTAGCTGAGTGCATCTGCCCACGGGAGTCTCACGGGAGTCTCAGGGCAATGCACTGTGAAGCAACTACCAATTGGGGATGCCTGACTGGAGCAGCATTGCCAAACTCAAGCGCTCGAAAATCACCTACAAAGACAAGCCTAAAAAAAATCATGATTGACTTAAAATAAGTAAATAATTCAGGGGTGAGGGTTGGCCTCAGAGAGGGGCGGGTGCATATTTTTTCATGCAATTGTAATTCATTTCCTTGAAAGGAAGGAGGTCACCTTAGCCCTGGGTGTGGGTATTATTGCTCCGATGCCCATTTTACAGAGTGGGAAACGGGGACAGAGAGACTGACTTGTCCAAAGTCATACAACAAGTCCATGGCAGAGCTATGAATCCAACTGCTGAGCCACAAGGATTGGATGTAAAACCACCTAGTCACATCTGAGGCAAATACCACACTATGATACAAACTTAATCATGTGATGATGCTGATGCTGTGTGACTCTCAAAAGTAATTTTAGGACTCTGTTGAGCCCTGGGTTGCTTTGCTGAAATGAGGACAATTCCAGAGAAAACCATCCAGAACAGCAGCAGGTCATTTAATTTATCTGTGCCACAATTCACGCACAGCTGGGGAGAACAACTTACCTGCCTGACAGTGGGGTCATGAGGCTTAGTAAATGTTTGAGCTTGGAGATCTCAGACAAAAGGCCCTATATAAGTGCAAAATATTATGATTAGATTTTATAGGTTCCTTCCCCCATCCAGTTAATCAGAGACACAATGTGCATCCCAAGGGCCCCGTGTGGTCTATGAAGTCTTAATATACATCCCACCACGACTCTCATCTCCCTATAGTTGTAGAAGGAAAATAAAAAGCTGATCAACTCCAGATTTTTATTCCTGGCGAACATAAACAACTAACTTTTCCCTTTTTCCATCAAGGAAGATACAAGTCAATATAACGATTGTGTGTATCTGTAATTGGTTTAAACGGATGCATATGTATATAAAAATTAGGCGTGATGCTTTGGATCCTGGAGTGCTACTAATAGCCCCTTCAGCATTACATCAGTTAGGCACCCTACAATGAAGCAATGAAAGATATATTGGAAATAGAAGGCAGGAAAAGAATTGACTCAGAGCCAAAAGGCACCAGCTGTGATTCATCAACAACAGCTTCAGAGATTTACATATTTAAACAGAGACAGTGAAATTATTAAATGATTATTCAATGATGTATGAGAATTCCCATGAGGTACACCTGAGATGGTGGTATGATATGATCATTGTAGTGGCGATGATGATACACACTCACATATATGTACGTACCAACTACTGATGTATGAATATCAATTTTTAATAATCACATATATTACAGTAACACCCAGAGTGCCCAGTTGAGACCTCATTGTACTAGATGCTGTACAAACACACAGTGAGTGGGGAAGCATTTTTTTCCCATTCCCTTATACTTTAACCCCTATTTGTATAGCATTTTTCATCCCAGAGCAAACTGAACTGAACTGGTACATGCCATATATAGGAATCACTTCTTCCACCAATTAAATATAACTAACTATCTCCCAGACGAAATATGTCAACTGTGCCAAAGCACAGCGTTACACTACACAGCAGTTTGGGAGAGAAGTGAAGGATATTTTATCCATTTGAAACTGCAGGGGGAAATGTAGGTAGGAAGACTATCCTTACCCAAGCTGCAATTTGGTTGAAGTTAACACCTCTCTTTTGTGTAAAAAGTGCCTTAGGATCTTTAATTACCATAAACAGTTAAGACCTCTGGTTTACTCTCATCCCAAAGATGGGAGGACGAGGGAGGATTCTAGCATGTTGCTACAGATACAAAGGAGGAACTTGGATTACATATGGCAGACATATTTGAAGTCAGGGTGAGGGTTGGGGAGCGTGAGGGTGATTGACAGACCCAGAATGATAAAGTAGGTGAAAATCTTTAGATTTCAGATGCTACACCCTACTTTGTTGTATGGATTGGTTAGGTTAGTGGGGGAGGTTCTGATTTCTGTGGGCTATTTACATGGCAGAGCTTTTGTTTCCTCTTTCACTGATATTACTGTGTACAAAATTGCATGGATTCTACATTAAAATGTTCACTAGAGCCTTGCATAGACAATTAGGGAGTGTTTCCTTATGACCACATAAATATACATACTTTCCTCACCTTTTCCTAAATGGTGTTATGTAGTAGAGTTGAGAGTTCATTTTGTGAATCAAATCTACACACTGAACAGAGCAACTACCATGAAAAACGAAAAGCTTAACTCATTTCATGTTAAGACACAATGAACTGGGACTTGTAGTTTTGTATTTTCCCAATCTTACTTCTTTTCATGAGTGAAATGAATAATGGTGGATATCATAACCATGGCAGGCTGCCAAATCCTGCCCAAATGTGTCTGTGTATATGTGTGTGTATATATACGCAGAGACATACATACAGAAAATACAGAGAGAGAGAGGTTAAAGATCTCTGCCTTTGTATATCACAGCACTACTCTAGCATTATTGCTGATGATTATATCAGTTTTCATAAATCACTTGGTCTGGGCAAAATACATACTCTGAATGACTAGAGTACTATTTCACCTGAAGTACTCTTGTGGTGGTGGAAAAAAGAACACATCAGTTTACTTTGTTCTATTTTTTTCCCCCAGCTTACAGGAAATCATGACCTGAATGTGGCCTCTGATCTTATTTTCTCTTTCTTGTATATATTAAATATACATAAATAAATGTCAATGAACCAGATTTTTTTCATATGTAGAAAACCACTACCAAAATCTGAATTAAAAAAAATAATTCCTTGGAACATTTTGTTTTACAATTAATTTCAAATAACATGTTTTATTTTGTCTGAAGGAAACTCCTGATGGAATAATTAAAGGGGGGGAGGGGGGAATTAAACAGTATACAGCACCTATTTATCTCCCAACTACATGTTTACCACCCTGTGTTGTAGCACAAATGGGTTCTGGTCCATGACTGGGATTCCTAGGTGCTACCACAATTAATAATTATAGTATATTATATGTAATATATTGTATACTAAATTATTATGATTTAATAAATGTGAATTACACAGTGAAACTGTGCATTTGGTACTGTATATGGGAAAAAATATACAGGTGTGCCTTTTATTATAGGCCTTGTCTATGGTGGGCTTTTTCCTAAAAAATGTCCCATCTTTGCTAGCACTCATGTAGCAGCAGGAGAGGGCTGGTATTGACATGGTGATGGTGGCCACATATATTTTTACCACCATGTTGTGCAGAACTGACCAAGGGGATTAGATGACATTGGACCCACGCCCATAAAAGTCAGTGGGACCCTTGGTTTGAGCAGTCTGGCTCTGATCCAACAAAGTACTTAAGCACATGCTTAATTTTATGCACTTGATTAGTCCCTTTAAAGTTAAGCATATGCTTAAGTGCTTGGCTGGATTGAGCCAGTTTACTCAGCACCTTGCAGAACTGATCCCATAGTATTGAAAACACCTATGACCGCTGGTGTCTTCCCTGTACTAGTACTCCTATTTTGCTACCACTGGAGTTAGCATTTATGGATCATATTTCAGGACATAAGCTAATGTAGACACAGTCCTAATAATTGTGATCTTGAATTTACTTTGTGTTGAATTTTTGAAAGAGAGGCTGAGAGACCTGGAGATGATATACTTCCATATCTTCCACAGGGCTCACTTCCTGTTTTTATGGGACCAGTTCCCAGTTCAGTCTGTGACAAAACTCCCATTAACTCCGGGGTGAACATGCCTCTCTGTTTTGTCAGGGAGAGACACATGTGCAACGGAGGAAGAACAAAATGTATGTGACTAACTGAATGAACGTGTGTGTACCTGTGTGACATCAGATCTGATGATTGCAGTGAGGCTGGGGTGCGTGTGTGGGGGAGATTGTTGTATTAAGTGCTGCTACCAGGACAGGAAAAAGTGGGCAGTGGCAAAATATTAAGTAGACAACTTCCCCCGTTCTTTACATTGGGCTATGTGCCTCTCTCTGTGGTAAAAAGGTAAGGAAAGGATTAGAAGCTGCAAAAATCTGCAGAATAAGTTAGTATGCATCATGGGAAAATAATGCTTGTGTTGTTATAATAACCATTCATAATACTTAGCACTTATATATAATACTTTGAGTTCAAAGCACTGCACATACCTTAAATAATGAATCATTCACCATATACCTGTGAAGTAGATACGTGAACATATAGTATTATCACCCCCAGTTTACGCAGGGGAAACTGAGGCAAAGAGAGCTGAAAACCGTCCCTAGGCAATTCAGGGGCAGAACCTTAGCAAGAATTAAGGAGATCCCAGTCCTGTGCTCATTCTACTAGACCATATAGTAACTAGCAGTTGAGATGCTATAATAAGTAGCATCTCAACCACGGAAGAGATTTAAATAAACCTGCTCATCATCTGTGGGGGAAGATCCAGCATGTAGTGTCTATAGTAGGGGGACAGAGCTTTTCCTTGACCCTTCTAATCGGTGATGTTTGCACCCCTATATACACACCATTGTCAAATGGCCCCTGCATGCTTAGGTAACCACGGAATTAATTATTTATATCTTGCCAGAGTGAGTGTGGATTTTGACTGCACATTGCTGCTCAGAACATCACTAATTTGCTGTCACTTTTCTGTAGTAACTGATGTGTTTTTATCAGAGTGGCACTTTGGCCTTTGCTAGACTCCCCACACATTTTATTCAAATCACATCCCTTTTTGGAGAGTTTTCTGATTTTCTGGATGGGGTCAGTTTTATGTCAAAAGTTGCTTTAGCAGCGAGACCAAGTAAAAATTATCTTCTTGGGCATAGAATTTTGGGACAGGTTTTGTAGTAACTTCTGCTACGTTTTCAGTCTACAAGCCACAGGAACATATGGCTCACAGTTCTGTTCTGGGCCCAATTCCCTATTAGATAACAAATAGTTTATGGTTAAGTTTTAGGGGCACTTCATCACTGCTACCTTTCCTTTGCCTTTGTATCAGCCTAAAAATACCCCTTGCTCATTCATCAGTTTGATTCCATTTGTCCTGGCAATTTGCTCAGTCCTTTTCTTAAGAACCAGTCAACTTTCCAGAATTTTTCTTGTTCTAACAGGAACAGTTTCAGTCCTAATCCTCAAAAGGTTTTTCTATCGAGGATTAAAAGAAACTGAGGATATAGTCAAGTTTGGCAGCCCCAAAATGGGGTTTCTTTCATTTTTTTAAAGATGTCTCCCTAACCATGAAAACCACCTAACAACTTCCCCCGGTTCACCCCTGCCCCTGACACCTNTCCTTAGGCTGTTAAAATTTAAAAAACTTCCTCCTGAAAGAGAAGCTTGCAGTCCATGGTAAAACTACCACTAAGTTCAATGGAAGCCACCGCTAAAGTCCAGACTTCTTAACTGAGCTACCTGCCAGCAATAAGCCTGGGGGGCTGATTTTCTCTGTAATCGTGGTACATTTTACATTATCCCCCCAGTCTGTTCCACTCTGGCTAGACAGCATGGTGCCATAATATATAAGAATCTTTCTCGTCCAGGAACAAAACAGACAAGATGAGCACACCCAGAACCAAAATAAAGTTGGTTCTGTGGGTCTAAATTTAGACCAGCTCTCTTATATGGAATACCGTGTCTGCTGAGCCATTTCATTTGAGACCCGTTTGCCTCGCAGCATTGGAATATAAAGTTGTTTCATGGGAAAACACTGCACTGAAATTGTCTTTGATATTTAAATGAACAGTTTCTGTTTTCTGACAGCCACATACTGTTCTGGCATTTGTGTCTAACAGGCTTTCTGAGTCAGAGGCAACATAAAACGACACATGGAAACCTCTATTGTTCCCAGCAAAGAACATATGTTTCTATGATCTTTCTGCAGCTACAGAGGGTGAGTAAAAAGCGGTAAGGACTATTGTTCAGATACGATGTCTTTCTAAACTGCTTTACAACCCAGAATCTGGGACCCAGCACACACTCTGAGTAGTAGGCCAGGCACTGGATGCCAGAGGGGGCTAGAGGAAAGGAGTCCTCATCTCAAGTCACTAAGGGTATGTCTACACAGCAATTAAAAACCCGGCTCTGGCCTGTGCCAGTTGACTTGGGCTCAGGCTGAGGGGTAGTTTAATTGCAGTGTAGACATTCAGGCTCAGGCTGGTGCCCAGGCTCTAGGACCCTGCAAGGTGGGGACTAGGATGTCTAATTGCAGTATTAGACATACCACTTAGGGTACGTCTACATGGGGATAAAAGCCCTGTGGCATGGCTAAAATTCACTGTGTAGACATTTGGGCTTGGGCTGGAGCCTGAGGTCTGGGATCCTCCCACCTCGCAGGGTCCCAGAGCTCGGGCTCCAGCCTGAGCTCAAAAGTGTACAAAGTGATTTTTCAGCCCTGGAGTCCAAGCCCTGAGAGCCCTAGTCATCTGATGTGGGTCTGTCACGATTTATCATCCCTGTGTAGACATACCCTAAGTGGTTCCACAGCAACACACTGGAGACTATTCAGTTTAAGGGCTGAAGTAACCCTGTATGGCCTCAACACATCTCCACTTCACTGCCCAGATCATGTATCTCCCACTTCTTCCCTGGCGCAGCCCCTATTCACCCCCTGTGCAATGGTATACCGGTCATTCTTGTAGAACTGAACTTCACACTGCACTGGGAGTACACAGACCCTCCCGCAGCTCCCTCAATCCAGCCTCCGCCTTGTGCTGTGGAAACATACCCTTTCCACTGCAAAAAGGACCCCTGCAGCTCCAAAGGGGAGCTTCGAGTTGCCTGCCTTATTTTATATTAATTGATTTTCTATTTAAAACAGCACAAATCTAAACTAACTTTACAGAAAACATTTTGTGAGGAGCCGAAACTTTGACACCAAATATTCTGGCGTAGTGGACAACTGCTCCCGTTACAGTGATGTTCTGCAGTTCATGCTTAACTAGATAATCACCCCAGTTCTACATGGTGATCTGTAATTAAATCATTAGTCAGAGTTCAGATGCAAGAAAATATTTTACTTTGCGAGTCCAACATGAACTCTTTAATAGAGGCGTCATCATGCAAGTCAATATTTATGGTACAATTTGCTGGTGTAAGGTTGCAGCTTTGTAACAAAAGGCTAGCTAAGGAGCACAGTAATTATGATGATTATCAAATATTTGGTTTAAAAATATGATACTTCCTGACTCAGAGAGTATATTATAAACCCAAAAGAGTATTTGGTCCCTTAACAGTTCAACTTCCTAACTAGAAATCACACCAAACCAACGAGTCAATCCCATCTTTACCATTACTTTTTAGCCGACGTGAATGTGTACTGCACCTGTGGCAGTGTTCATACCCGGTAAGTAGGTGGATATGTAATCATTGCAATCAACCAGTCTGGTCACAAACGAGGATTAAATTACGTTCTTCTCAACTTCTGAGAAGGGTAATTTGCTGTAAATTAATAAGCAAACATCCAACATCTTGAGGTCTATTTGCAGAGATATGAATTCAAAGGGAACTTTATGATGGAAAATTGCAATGATTGAGAGAGCAATGCAAGTCTATTCTGCTGTTGTGCCATCAGTAGCATTTAGTTACAGTTGTGCTGGCATTTGCATTAGAAACTGTTAGTTTGCTGGGTGAATAATACTTTAGCCATTTCAATGTACATTAGTCAGAAAGTTGGGGCATGATCCTGAAGTCCTAATTCAGGATCCCATGTACTGCACAGCACAACGGGACCAAATTCTGCTGCAAGAATCCCTACATTCCATGGCACTGTTAATTTATTCTCTCTGTGTGAACATATTGGGTCCCCATAACAATGGCTCCCATTTCCTCCCCAAGATAGGTCCTAAGAGGAAAAGGCAGAAGTGGGAAACGTCTGCTGTTTAAGCATTTTATATAGCACCGATCACTGTAGTATGTGGAGATAGTGCCTGTCATTTCTGCTGGCTGTGCCCTGCTCGTCATTACCACAGTGCTTCCAAAACACTTTCAAGCAAAAATAAAAAGGGAGGTGGGGATGAATCGCATTTTCAAAGGTGCCCGAGGGTCAGATTTTTAAAGGTATTTCATTGGTGCTGTGGCAGGCTGCTAACCCAGAGCACGGCCCCTCATGGCACAACATGGCCCTGCAGGCACAGTACCCTCCATTCCCTCTTGCCTCTCTCAACTAACTTGTTCCCAGCCCAAAGTAATATTCCCCTTCCTGGGGTCCCATTTATTAAACTCTCTACAAAGATGCAGTCTCCTGTGGCCTCTCAGGCCCAGATCCTTCACCCCAGGGCCGGCTCCAAGCACCAGCCGAGCAAGCTCGTGCTTGGGGCAGCAGATTCTACGGGGGCACATTCCTAGGGCGGCATGGCTGTTTTTTTTTTTGTTCGCCGATCCGGCCGCCCTGTAGGGGGTGGCGGCGCGGAGGAGGGGAGCACCCTGCTGGGAGCGGGCTGCGCACTCCATCTGCCCCAGCCGGTGCCAGGTCTATAGCAAGCCCAGCAGGGCAGCCCGCGTCCTTCCCTCCCCGCCGACCGGAGCGGCGCGGAGCCCTCCCGGCAGGTGGCGCGGCAGTTGGGGCTGCGTGGCGAGCGCCCCGCTGAAGCCCTGGCAGCCCCCTTTCTCTCTCTCTCCCCCCCCGCTGCTCACTCCCCCTCCCCCCGGCTAGCCGGGGCACGTCTGCAGCGCAGGGAGTCTCCCTGCATCCTGGCTCTGACCGCGCCGCAGGTTTGTTTGTTTGTTTTTTGCTTTGCTGTTCTGGCCGCCCCGATTTTTTTTTTTTTTTTTTTGCTTGGGGCGGCAAAAAAGCCAGAGCCGGCCCTGCTTCACACGGTCAAGGTATTCCACAGCCTTCCCTTTTGGGGCTGTGTACTGTTTGAAGCAAGCTTTTCCAGCCCAGCAGTAGCCACGTTCCAGCCCTGCTTCACAGAGCCTCCCTTCTCTCTCCTCAGAGTTTTTACCCTGTTCAGGAGCTAGCTCACTGCTTAACACCTGACCCCATTCACCAGCTTGTCTACTGCTCCCCTAAACATAGAGCAGGGTTAGCTGGCCACACCAGCCTGTAAGAGGTGCCTATTGGGATTTTCACGGGCACCTAACCCCCACTGAAATCAAAGGGAGTTTGGAACCTAGGTGCTTTTAAAAATCCCCCTAGGTGCCTAAATACCTTTAAATATTTGGCCCTTAGGTACTTTGGCATCTAAGTCGTATTGATTTTCAATTAGCCTTAGGCTCCTAACTGCCTAAATCACTTTTGAAAATGGGACTTAGGTGCTCTTGAAAATGTTACCCACAATGTATAAGTCAAATACTAATCTTTTTCCTTGAAAAACACCAAGACTGGCCTTTGGTTGTAACTCACACACAGTTGCAAAGTACAGTGAGTGGGTTAATTTTGCAATACATTGGATCCTCTAGCCCGGGCAATCACAGTACTGGGCAATGTCATAAACCACTCACAAAAACCACACACGAAGGCCTATACTCCGTGTGGTGGGGCGGGAGCAAATTGAGGTAGACGCTTCCCCAAACCCATTGAGTGCGGAGTGCTGTGGCTTCTCTGTGTTCTCTTTGCTCAGCCCAGGCACCATGGACGCTCAGCTCTGTACTCAAGGCTTCACATCCATAGGAAAGGGAAGGGGGTAGGGACAGAGCCGCAAAGAAGAGCCGGGGGCCACACTTCCCACACCTTGCTCCCTTCAGGTGGGGGTGGATTTTTATTTTGAAATCTTCCTGGGAGTTACAGCAGGTTGAATTAAGCCTTTGCCTATTCCTGGGATTCAGTCCTTGGTGGCCAGCAAACGGTGTCTGTGTACTGACGCACACTCCAAACGTAGTCATGGAAAGCCGCAATTTGTACCAGCTGAGTTTACTCCAAGTACAGACAAGCTCCCAGGAATAATTGCGACTCTGTGCAGCTACGCAGCGGCTGCATTCTTCCACTTCAAAATAGGGGCCAAGTAGGGCTTAAATGGTTATTCGGCTTTGTGCAGAGAGATGAATTTCACTTAGAGTGCATCGAGTAATGGGCACGTTAGTTGCCCCTTTGCAGACTGCAGTATGTTTACACAGCCCATGGCAGTGAGCCTCCGAGCCTGGGTCCACAGACTCAGGCTTGCAGAGCTCACGCTAAATATTGCTGTGTTGATGTTGCGTCTCAGGCTCTGGCACCTGGGAAGGTGGAGGTGAGCTTCAGAGTCTGAGCCCCAGCCCGAGCCGCAACCGAAAAGTGCTGTCTACACAGCTCTTTTTAGTACAGAAACACAAGCCCCAGTCTGGGTTGGGAGGCTCGCTGCCACAGGCTGTGTAGAGTATGTCCTCAAAGGCCTGCGTGTGCATTTCATTGTCTGCTCAGCACGTGGGTACAGATCTAAAGTTTATTCAAGGGTCACACTTTCTTCCAATGGACTGCATCTTATCCCTAACCATCTGTCTCATCACACACAGTCAGCATGCCTCATACCATCTGTATGTTACACTCATTACAACATAAAAATGATTCAGAATGGGGAGGGGCTTAGCCATCAATCACCTCACTGGCATGCGCTGGGTGAACTGCACATGTGCCGCAGGCCATGACAAGCCACAATTAGCCTCCCCAGCTAGAGCGTCAGTATGCAAGTCACCTGGGTGACGTAATGCCTAGTGTAGATTCTATAACACCTAGCCGCCAGGAGGGATAATTTGCATGTGAGTAGTAAGTGAGAATCATGTACATACAGCAACAGCAGAGGAATCTACTGATGAACATATCTTAGGTATCTCTCAGAGTTCAAGAGAAGGAACCTTTGTGTTGTAAGAGTCCCAAGGGCAGGCCTGGGAACAGAACACTGCAATATTTGGTGTTTTTCTAAGGACCCAGCTCCTGGAGTCATGTGATTCCATGAGACTCAGCTTTTTTTAAAAGTAAGTTTCTAGCCCTCAAGATTGCAGAGAAAAGCTTGAAAATGTAAACACTAAAGGCTCAAAATACCTGAAAGCAAATAATAAATGGGGGCAGGAGTGGTTATTTCTTTTAAATTCTGTTAATTTTTAAGCCAGTCTTAGGTTTCTGGGGGGCCTGACTCATGACTTTTGAATGTGTGGAGTTGGCTTACTGCACTCCCACACATCCTGCCTCAGAGAATGATCCACAGGAGATGAGGACATGCTGATAATGTTCTCACTCAACCCACAGCGCCGCCGGCAGAGTGGAAGGGGCAGGTGTGACTTAATAAGTCATCCTTAAAAAGTATAATAGGTGAAATAAAAGCCACATATTACACCTTTGAGTTACCATATCAGCCTGCTGTGTTATGTAATAATACTTAGCACTTATAATCAAGTCACTTCATAAACATTACCTAATGAATCCTCACCATACCTATATGAAGTATACATTCGGCAAGAATTACCCCTCTTTCAGAGATGGGAAAACCGAGGCACAGAGAAGTGAAATGACTTAGCCCAATACCACACAGTGAGTGAGTTTCAGAGCCCAGATAAGAATATAGGAGATCCTGGATCCTATTCCTCTGTTCAGATGACTAGGCATGCCTCTATCATGAATTAAAGCCATGAGGCTGTGTATTATCTGTATTTTAAAATGTTATGAAAATTAATGAAGACATTTGGGCTGTGCGCACAGTATGGATGATTTTTAATCTTCACTCTGCTTATCCTTCAGTTTTTGAAAATAGCAACAAAAAAAAAGGTGGTGGGGGGGGCTGATCTTCAGCTGATATAAATTGCAGTAGCTTCATTGAAGTTGAGGGAGCCATATGAATTTAAGCTGAGACGCTGGTCCATTGTTTATATAATTGTTACAGCGTCCCTGGGGTGCAACCTGGACTGTCGGACAGCTGAGCCCTCCAAACCCACCTACCTGGGCTGCCTCTCGCACTGTGATGCCGATATCAAGCTACAAGTCTCTGACAGGCACTGCACTCACACAGACATCCACAGGCAGAGACACACCCAACTGAGTCACATGAATGATCTCCCAGCCACTCATGAACCATCAATAGGGAGGCTCCAGCCAATTCCCCTTGGCTCCCCAGTCTTGCACCCCAGAAGCCTGGCCAGTGTAAGTTCATTACCTAGTTTGCCACTTCGTCAAAGGAAAGTGGACATGCACCAGCCTTTGTAACCGTCACAGATTTCCCAAGCACTTTAGACAAACTCACTGGTAAGGACAAAACATTAAAATAAGTTTAACAACTACAGAAAGATAGATTTTAAGTGATTATAAGTGGTAGGCATAAAGGTTACCTTAAGAAATAGTTACCTTAAGAAAATAAAAAATAACCACACATTCTAAATCCTAAACTTTTAGACTAAGCAAGAGCTGAATCAAACAGTTTTTCTCACCCCAACAGATGGTACAAGAAGCTTACAGTTCTTCAGTACACAGACTGAACCCTTTTCCAGCCTGGGACCAAACTCCCTCAGTTCAAAGTCTTTTTCTTCCAGATCTTCTTCCAGGTGTTGAGATTGGGGTGGGGGCGGAGATAGGCCAAGTGATGATATCACTGTCTCTCTTTTTATACCTTCTTCCAGCTGCTAGAAAGATCCTTGCTGTGAGGTGGGGGTCAGGCCAGGGCCGGCTCCAGCTTTTTTGCCGCCCCAAGCGGCGAAGGAAAAACAAACAAACAAACCCCGATTGAGCTGCCGCCGAATTGCTGCCGAAGACCCGGACGTGCTGCCCCAACAACGGACAGACTGCCGCCCCTTTCTATTGGGCGCCCCGGGCACCTGCTTCCTTCGCTGGTGGCTGGAGCTGGCCCTGGGTCAGGCAGTCCCCATTGGTCAAGCAGTCTCCATTGTGTACGTGCCTTTTCCAAGAAGCCTCTGGGATAGTGGATTGTTTGTTGATGAGCCATTAATGACTGTCTGGCTATAGATGGCTACTCCTTTGTTGTATCTGAAAGGCTGGTTGTGGATGTTCCTAACCACACAACATATTTCAGTAACACGTATAGCAATACTTCATAACTTCCCATACAGTGGTAGCACATACAATCCAACAGATTACTGTTCAACAGATCAAGACTTACAAAATGATACTTCGCAAGGCATACTTTGTACAAAACATATCATAATCATATCACAGTGGTGAAAATGGAGGTTCCAGGGTGCTACTTTGAGGTACAGAGTGTCACAATAATGGAGCCCACTCTGTGCAAAGTTAAAGTAACAAAGCTGCTTTTGAGTTCTAGAATCCCAAGAAAGCACATGAAATCAGACCTCTACATGTTTTTTGTTTGCATTCAATTTACAAGCAGCCAACGATATTTTTTTCTTCATGTTTTGGAAAAAACCTTGTACACTCAGCCTAAGACCTCATATGGCAGAAGGCCTGTTAAAACTATGATTTAAGCCACGTGAGTTGGCTGAACAGTAACAGAGTAATACTCTTTTTTCACTCCAAGATATGACTAACACAGCATCCTCTGGCTGGTTGAATTTACAAAGCGGAAGGAGGTGCTATCTCAATGAAAGTAGTTAAAGACAAGGAGGCCAATAATGGGTTTCTCAAAACAGAATTAGTTTATTTCAATCCTGATTACACTTGTAAACAGAATCATTGCATTTCTTTGGTTGGCAAGGCAGAAAAGGAACGAGCTAGCTGCCTGGCTGAAATTCTGGCTTGTGGTAAACTGACAAGGATATCAGCAGCTGACTACACCACATCCCATGGCTTTTCAGTGCTTATTTTACAGCTTTGCCAAAGGTTCATAAATCATGAGCAGGCCCAAAAACTTAAGAGATTTGCTTAACAATCATGAGATTTGAAAATAATAAATGTTGGCTTCTTTTCTTTCTTTTTTTTTTTTTGGTCTTCTGGTTCTTGAGGTTGGAGAGTTCACATTTCCAAACTTTTCTCTGAACCATGGAGGCTAGAAATATACTTAAAAAAAAAGAAAGTTGAGAGTCTTAACTGATCATGTTACTTCAGAAAATGAGGCTTTCAAATGCCCACCAAATACTGCAAGTTTAGTTCAGCTGAGGGGGCTGGGAGCCTTCAGAGCTCTCTTTTCCTTGTCAGAGCAAAGGCAATATGGTGGGTTGGTGGGAGGGAAGGGAAAGCATTTAAAATACTCATGTTTAAGTGGCCTGAAGAAGCTTGCTCTGATAAGACAGCTAAACCTTAATGACTCAAAGACTTAGGGCTCTGTTCTATAGAATCTATGTCCCAATAAGGATGCATTTCTCTCTTTCCAGCAAAAATGGTCTCTCTTGCCGAAAACATAAAATCAAGAGTCACAGGAGTTTTCCCACTTTGTGCCTGATTCAAAGCCCAATGAAATAATTGACTTCCCTGGTTTTCGGATCAGGCTCTTAATGCTTATTTGGTTGGGATGACCCTGGTGGCATGTGAACAGCTAAAAGGAAAATAGGAATGACTTCAAGTCAGGGCCGGCTTTAGCATTTTTGCTGCCCCAAGGAAAAAAAAAAAAAAAGGGCAGCCAGGCTGCCGAAGCAAATAAAAAAACAAAAACGGCAGGCGCAGGGAGCTCGTGGAGGGTGGTCAAGGCGGCTCGCAGGGGGGTGAAGCGCAGTGCCCGCCCGCTCCCTCCGCCCGTGGGCAGCCAGGCGCTGCAGCCCGCTCGCAGCCGGGCGAGAGGGGCTCCCCCCTCCGGCCTTGGGGTGCCTCTCCCGGCCGGGCAGGCAGAGCCCCCGGGGGCTGCAGGAGGTGCTGGCTCAGCCGCTCCTTTAAAGGTGGCTTGGCCGGGCTGGGCTCAGAGCGGCGCGGGAGGTGGAGGCCGGTGCAGGCGGCGGGGAGTGGCGCGTCCCAGGGAGCCCGGTGGCACGGTGAGCGGCGGGGATCGCTAGTTCCTGCCCCCCCCCCCGCCCCCGGGCTGCGGTCCATTCCCCTGCAGGGCTGGGCTGGGACTGGCGGAGCGTGGGGAGCCAGCTGGGGGCTGCCAAAGCAAAAAAAAAAAAAAAAGAACCACGGCAGGGTGGCTGGAATGTGCCGCCCCAAGATTGGCCGGAATGCCGCCCCTTACAATGTGCCGCCCCAGGCACGTGCTTTCTCGTCTGGTGCCTGGAGCCGGCCCTGCTTCAAGTACTGGACTGATCTTGCAGTTCTATGTGAGGAGCTTCCATTGACTTCAATAGGCTTTAGATCAGGCCTATGGGATTATACCATAATGGACAAATTCTGCCCTCAGTCAAACCTGTGCAGTCCCATTTGGGATTGAGTTCCATAGCTTTTCATTGAGGTTCAATGATTCCACATGAGTTGGGGCTTACATGTGGTTGGGGTGTTTTGACAGAGTTACACAGGTATAATTTAGAGCAGAATGGAAAGATTCCCATTGACTTTGATAGGCTTTGGATCAAGCCCTAAATGAGGAGTTTGCACCAATTTGCAAATGCAAGATTTAGGTTTAAGAAAACCAAGCCAATCTCCAGCTATGAACTAACCTGCTCTGTGACCCTGGGCAAGTTATTTCCTTTCTCTTTGCCTTTCTTTCCCCTTCCATCCTATGTAAGTCTGATCTGTGTCCATTTATGTCAAGGAATGTTACTTACTAAGTATTTGTACAGTGCCTAACACAATCAGGCCCTGATTGCAATAAAGACCTCTAGGCGCTACTGAAATACAAATAAATAATAATAATACTTGTAGCAGGGACTAATGAGAAAGCTCTGAAATTGGTCCAGTCCTTTCTCTCAGGATGCTTTCAGCGAGTGGTGATGGGTAACTGTGCCTTTGCTTGTGGGATACTACAAAGCTTGATTCTCTCACCAACATTTTAACACCTATCTACAGAAACAGATTTTAAGTCCAGAAGGGACCATTGTGATCATCTAGTCTGACTTCCTGTATAAAACAGGCCATAGAATTTCCCCAAATAAATCCTAGAGCAGATATTTTAGCAAAACACGCAATCTTGATTTTAAAATGTTCAGTGATGGAGAATCCACCATTACCCATGTTCCAAAGGTTAATTACCCTCAATGTCAAAAATTTACACCTTATTTCCAGCCTGAATATGTCTAGCTTCAACTTCCAGCCATTGGATAGTGTTATACCTTTCCCTGCTACACTGACGAGCCCATTATTAAATATTTGTTTCCTCATGTAGATACTTAGAGACTATAATCAAGTCACCCCTTAACCTTCTCTTTGTTAAGTTAAATAGATTGAGCTCCTTCAGTCTATCACTATAAGGCAGGGGTCGGCAACCTTTCAGAAGTGGTGTGCCAAGTCACTGTAATTTAAGGTTTCGCGTGCCAGTAATACATTTTACATTTACAGGGACCGGCGGACAGAACCCCAGACTGGCAGCGGGCTGAGCAGGACTGGCGAACAGGACCCCGGCTGGCAGGGGCCGGCAAACGGGATCCCAGACTGTCAGCGGGGGCCGCTGGACGGAATCCCAGACCGGCAGAGGGCTGAGCAGCTCAGCCCGCTGCCAGTCTGGGGTTCCATCCGCCGGCCCCTGCCAACCTGGGGTTCCTGCTTCCAGCCCCGCTCAGGCCGGCAGCAGGCTGAGCTGGGCCGGTGGACGGAACCCCAGGCCAGCAGCAGAGTGCCACTGAAAATCAGCTTGCGGGCCGCCTTTGGCACACGTGCCATAGGTTGCCAACCGCTGCTATAAGGCATGTTTTCTAATCCCATAATCATTCTCGGCTCTTCTCTGAACCCTCTCCAATCTATCAACATCCTTCTTGAACTGTGGGCACCAGAACTGGATGCAATATTCCAGCAGCAGTCACACCAGTGCCAAATACAGAGGTAAAATACTCAAGGTTCCCCCGTTTATGCATCCCAGGATTGCATTAGCTCTTTTGGCCACAGCATCGTATTGGGAGCTCATGTTCAGCTGATTATCCACAATTACCCCCAAATCTTTTTCAGAGTCTCTGCTTCCCAGGATAGAATCCCTCATTCTGTACGTATGGTTTACATTCTTTGTTCCTAGATGTATTTACATTTAGCCATATTGAAATGCATATTGTGTGCTTGCAGCCAGTTTACAAAGCAATCCAGATCATTCTGAATCAGTGACCAGTCCTCTTCATGATTCACCACTCCCCCCAATTTGTGTGTCATCTGCAAACTTTTATCAGTGATGATTTTATTTTTTCTTCCAGGTCATTGATAAAAATAAAAATAGCGTAGGGCCAAAAACCGATCCCTGTGGGACCGCACTGGAAATACTCCTGCTAAATGACAATTCCCCAGTTACAATTACATTTTGAGACCTATCAGTTACCCTGTCTTAGATTCATTTAATGGGTGCCATGTTAATTTTATATCATGCTAATTTTTTAAGCATGAGACTTTTTGGGGTATGGATTGTGGGACACCAGGGCCTCAAATGCCAGCTGTACACAGATGGCACCCAGCTCTACTTCTCCTTTACTTCTAATGCAAGCAATGCCATCTCCCAGCTTGTCTGAGATCACCACTTGGATGAAGGACAGCAGGCAGACACTGAAACTGGGTAAAATGAAGTGATATAGGCCATGTCTACACTGCAGAGTTTGGTTGGCAAAAGGCAGCTTATAGCGGCAAAACAGTGGAGATGTACACACTGCAATGCCATTTTTTGGCAACAAAACTCTTCAGATTTGGCAAGAAAATAAAACCACCTCAACAAGAGACATAGGGCTTTTTGCAGCAAAGTTAAAACGACAAAGCCTCAGTGTAGACCAGGGATAGGCAACCTATGGCATGCGTGCCAAAGGCGGCACGTGAGCGAATTTTCAGTGGCACTCACACTGCCTGGGTCCTGGCCACCGGTCCGGGGGGCTCTGCATATTAATTTAATTTTAAATGAAGCTTCTTAAACTCTTTTAAAACCTTGTTTACTTTACATACAACAATAGTTTAGTTATATATTATAGACTTATAGAAAGGGACCTAAAAACATTAAAATGTATTACTGGCACGCGAAACCTTAAATTAGAGTGAATAAATGAAGACTCGGCACAGCACTTCTGAAAGGTTGCCGACCCCTGGTGTAGACATTGTCGTTCATTATATCGCCAGAACTGGCCTCCCTCAATATCCTACAATGCCCGCCGTGACCACTCTGCTCACTGTTTTGAACTCGGCTGCCATGCAGCCCATGCACCCTTCCCCTTTCAAAGCTCCGACAGCTGTGCATGTGGCTCTGCATGCATGGGAACCAAGAGCAAATCATCAATGTAGAATGCTCCTGCTCTCTCCCACACTAGGAGCACATAGAGGCAAGCAGGGGCAGATGTGTGTGTATGAGAGAGATTGCTGTGCTGCGCGGAGTCAGGTAAGGAGGCGGGGGCTGATGTTGGGGTGTTTCCCTTCCTCTGCCCTGCCGCAGGACTGGTTTCTTTCGGATGCTGTCTGAACTTAGAGACAGCATGCCGACACTCTCACGCTCCCCCAACACACACTTTGTCTCTCCCCCTACACGTGCTCCCTATCACACTCTTCCCCCACCCCCCCACTTCAGTTGAAAAGTGGCTGGCAATCTAGTAGGATGCCCATCTAATGATGGGATTGAGAAACCTGCATCATATGATACTGTACCTGCCCCACGAAGCATTGCAAACCCTTCCCAAAGCACCCTGCGGCCAGTTGCACAGTGGGATAGCTACCCACAGTGCATTGGTCTCTGTGTTGATGGAAAAGCTGCTACTGTGGATGTGCTCTGCCGACACAAGGAACATAGTGTGGACATGCAACAGCGGTTTAATTAAAACACTTTAATTAAAGCGGCATAACTTTTGGCGACAAAACTCTGCGGTGTAGACATAGCCATAGGAACAGAGGTATTGCCATACTGGACCAGATCCAGGAGCCAGCTAGTCTAATGTCCTGTCTCCACCAGGATAGTTGCCAACACCAGATGCTTCCAAGGGAGGTGCAAGGTGGCAGATGTAGCAAAATCTGCCTCTATTAAATGCTCATCTTAATCCATAACCCTTAGAAATAGAGAAAGGGATGAAGCCAAGAGTGAAGAGAGAGGGAGAAGGAGAAGACAAAACTGAAGGAAATAGACAAAAACAGAGGGAAAAATTATCATGTTTTAAAAAAGCATAGTCCCAACTGTGAGGAAAGGGGGAAGAGAAATTAACTGCCTTCCCATCCCACCCATGAGCTGTTTGTGAGGCATTCAGATGTCATAAGAAACTATCTAGATTAGGTTGATCTGCCCTTTCTGGCTCAACTATATGAGCTGAAACAGTCTTCAAGACCGGATGTCGAAAACAGTTTCTGAATACAGCCAAATTTCCCAGTGCAGATGGGGCCTCTTTCATGGCCCATGAAGCGGCCTCGCAGGGAATATCAGCATCTACAAACTGCCGAAGCAGGCCTCCTATACAGTGAAACTAGCTACTTCCCGGGCACTACCACTGGTGGAAGCTGTCACTTCGGTTGCTTAGCAGCCTGAAGGAGTCTGAATTGACATGTTCCCAAAAAAGTGGGGTGCGTGGGTGGTGGCCTGCACACAGGATTGGAGCAGGAGCTCTTGAAGAAAGAGAACACTTACCAACTTCAAAGGGGTGTTGTGAGGACTAATTAGTTAATGTCTGTACAGTGCTTTGAAGATGATTGCAGACAGCAAGTGCTGGGCATTGGGAGGATTCTCCTATTTGAAATCTGCACTCAAGCACACAGATGGCCACATTCTAGCTGGTACACTGCGTATCTTGTATGTTCAGCTGGCTGCATGCTATGTCCTGCCATACAAATGGTTGTACAGGAAAATAAAAAAATGCATTTAAATAAAGAGGCAGAGAATACAAAATTGGGATCTTTCTATATCAGTGCTAGAACCACTTTGACCTGTCAAAGGACATCAAATGCAGGGCCAGTGTCTGAGTCAGGATCTGGTCAGCATAAGTTTTCCCTACCTAGCAACAGTTGTTATGTAATAACAACAATACTTGGCTGTTTTCAAAGCATGTGAGAAATATTAATCTTCACAACACCCCGTCAGGGAGAAGGCTAAATGTTTTCATTCTCATTTTATGGATTGGAAAAAAGTGAGATAAAGTGACTTGTTCAAGGTCACAGCATCAGAATTAGGATTCAAAAGCCAAAACTCCTGGTTCCTAGCAGTGCGTTCAGGCCATTTTTTCCTTCTCTTTCTCTCACACAGTATAGAAGTCAAGCTTCTCTCACATTGTCCCACTGCACGGCCATAATAAAAGGCCTTGGGAGGCTGATTCAAAACTCACTGAAAATCTCCCATATATTTCTGTGGGCTTTAGATCAAGCCCCAGGAAAGCACTGATATGAAGTCTTTCAGCTGATTTTTATCATACATTCAAGATAGAAAATGTGTACAAATTAACTTGCACTGAAAAATGTATAGCTCTGCTGCCAGGATTTTGGGGGGAGTGGGGATTCCATCAGGATGACAGTATAATTAGTAGAGTTGAGAAATCTTACTATAGTCATAAGAGAAGGGGGATGAGGGAAGAGAGAAACCTCACGTAGCATCTGTGAACTTTTCTCCTCGGGAAATCCTTGTTGTTCGCTGTTCCTGTTAAGTGAGGTAATATGCTTACCCATTTCACCTCATGGAAAACACATCCCCGCCCCAGCAGCACCAGAAAAGAAGCAAATAACACCGCCTTGGAAGAGCGATTGCCAAAACACTTAAAAGCAGCACTTGTTACCTGCACACTCCCTAGGGCACCCACCTTTACCCTTCTGTGGGCTCAAGCCATAACCCTGTTAATTTAGGCACTCCCACCCTTTCCCAGTTCCTAGGGGTATGGGTATAAGGCACCCAAATTTACCCCTCCGTGGGCGCCGGGCTCTACTCCACCGTGGGCTCAGGGCTTTACCCCTCCGTGGGCTCAGGGTATAACACCCATACCCAGTTCCTAGGGCTCAGGGCGTAATCTTCTGCGGGTTTACGGGGTCTTTTACCAGTGAAAGAGCCTTACACAGTAATATCCTACTTAACCTCTATTTATTAGCAATCACCAAAACAGAATGCACATGCTAAGCATACAATGCTCACCACTCCCAATAAGGCAGATGAACTTTTCCTGCTGGCCAGTCAGGATCAGGTCATGCGGGGACTCCAGCTTCTGCCTGGTATGATTGGCAGGGTGTTGAGCTCTGGCAGCTCTGATCTTTGGGGCTGTGTCCTGGAGTTGGTTCCAAAGAATTTCCTTTTGGACCCCAGTTTATATAGTGAAACTTGAGTCTTGCTTAGCTGTACCTTAACCAATCATTGTAAACTAAAGTCCTACAAACCAGTATTTTTCACCCATTCTAGCCCATTATGAAACAGTTCTTTAACCAATCAGATCCCACCACCATAGTTGATTTACACCTAGCAAAATTAATTATGTAACAGACAGAAACAATGACAGAACCACAGAGACCCTACAGATAAACAATAGAGAAGTGGGGACCATAAACAGAAAACAATAAAGAAGTAGGGATTTCACAACCACAACTGTTGATCAGTGGTTTCTTGCCAGATAGAATGCTATCAAACTGAGTTTTCTTTAACCATGTTAAGATCTGTTTCTTTATCTGGTATTACAATAGGATTGCCTTCTGAACAGCCCGATATTACATTGTTTTAATGCAATTTAGATGGAATATGAGGATGTGACTTCCTTCTTCTTGGCTCATGGCTGCTGCTCTCCTAATATGGCTGATGAAAAGGGCCTCAGACCTCATAATATGGCTGCAGGAAAAGGCCCCAGCCTTACACCCTCAGAGACAGCACCAGAGAAGAGCATTCATGCAAAAAAAACCAACAACCAACCAACCAGTGAATCAAGACATGCAGAGACTGTAAGGAAGTGGCCTCTTCCCAGTCCAATCCACTGAAAACACCTCAGTTGTTCCCCAGGTCAGAGGGATTTTTCTATTGGGCATTGTGACAGTTCTTGGGGTACCCAGGACTGTGAGTTACCATGTTACTTCCTGCCACTTGTGAGAGGGAACCTTGCCTGTGGTAGCTAGGTGTTAGCTCCCTAACACCACCAGCCTTTTAGCCACTCATGCACTCTTCTCTGGGTTGAGCCAGTCCTGTCTTTGCCTTGCAGGTTAACAAGAGGTGCACCATAATCTCCTGGAAGTGATCCCCTGTGATATCCAGCCCTTGACATGGGCTGCTCATAGAAATCCCAGATCCTCTGTTCCCAAATGATCAGTGTGTCCCAGTTTACTAGTTTTACCTTCAATCACTGCTCCTGTGTAACACAGAGCATTTAAAATAAAACAAAAGTAGGTTTATTTAAGAAAGAATAGAGATTCTACTAGAAATAAGAGTGATGGAAACAAATGGTTACAATATAAAACGAAAATCACAAGTCATGAACTAGGGCCTACTGTTATTAAGAGATACCTTTCTTGTCTAATAAAGTATGCCCCCTCCCCCCCCCAAATAAGTCTGTTGCAGAACTGGCTGGCTTCGCAGGAACCAGGAACCAAACTTTCATGAAAACACCCCCATTCCACAAGATGTTTCCTCAGTGAATGGATAAAGAGTGCTTCTCCCTCTTGTTATACTGAAACACTCTATTTTCTCTGTTCACAGACAGGATGATCCCCTGTCTGCTGTAGTGTTCCCTTTTTACGTACAAGTGGTTTTTACTGTTTGCAGTTGTCTCCGATGGCTTTCTATTAATAATCTTGGGATGAAGCAAAGCTAGACAACTGAGCATGGGTGATGGGTATATTGGCAGCTGCAGGACCCCCGGTTGCGGGGTTTGGCGGTGAAGTTTTGGCTTTATTATGCTCCATGCAGGTTCTGGGGTGTCTGAGAAGGTGGTATGTGCTATTCAGCTTCTTGGGTACATCAGTAATCTCCTTGGACTCCAGAGAGATTACTGGTGAACCCAGGAAGCTGAGTAGCAAATACCACCTCCTCAGCCACCCCGGAACCTGCATGGAGCATATCAAAAGCATCTTCAGGAAGAGACGCTTTTCCCCGGGGTGGCTTGGGGTCAGGGGGGGGAGGGGGAAAATGGGCAGTGTGGCTTCAGCTGGCCCGGGCTCCTCCAGGCAGGTGGGGGTGGGGCTCGGGGCTTCGGCCATCCCGGGGCTCCTCTGGCCAAGGGGGGGGGAGGCACTTGGGGCTTCTCCAGGTGGGGGGGCGCGGCTTGTGGTTCCGGCTGCGGGGGAGGGGGTCTCAGGGTTCCAGCTGCAGGGGGAGCAGGGGGTTGCAGGTGGAAGGGGTGGAGCTGGGGGGCTAGCCTTCCCAAAGGGGGGCTCCACCCACCGCCCATGCAACTGAGACTTGTATTGCATGACCAGGTAACCAGGGAGGGGTGACAACTCCCTTCTGCTTGAATGGGCCATCACTGAGACCTATTATTCCCTGGTGACCAACTTTTACTCTAAGACCATAAAGCACACTTTCAATAGTCACATTATTCCTTAAATATTACCCATACATACATTTCACACTGATTATTAATCCTCATAAGTTGTAAGGTATTTACAGAAAGCTCACCTCTTATGCATAAATACCCTTCAAGATATGTGTTTGGTGTAGTGAGTTTGTCAGGTCTGCGACGAGATTTGTTTGTACAGAACAGGGGACCCTTTGCCGTGGGACTGCTGGGTCACCGCTATGTTGCCATTTCTCTGCCCTATTGATTATATTAATCACTTTGATGCTGATGTCTAACATCAACCTTCATTAAAACTGCGACTTCTAGATGTCAGATATAGAACCAAAAAGAACAGGAGTACTTGTGGCACCTTAGAGACTAACAAATTTATTTGAGCATAAGCTTTCCTGGGCTACGCCTGGGTTGAGCCAGTCCTGGGCTACGCCCACGAAAGCTTATGCTCAAATAAATTTGTTAGTCTCTAAGGTGCCACAAGTACTCCTGTTCTTTTTGCTGATACAGACTAACACGGCTGCTACTCTGAAAGATATAGAACCGTCTTCTTTAAATAATCTATGAGTAAACTCAGTTGGGAGACTGCATATCTGTGCTCTCTTCAGGCAGGATCTTCCAAAGAGACTTAAGCAGCAGATCCAAGTCTGACGGTACACACTGTAGTTAAAGTCAGCTTCAGGGAGGAAGAGATCTCTTTCTGGATGCCACCCAGGGCCAACTGCCAAGTGTCCCCACTCCCAGAGGGCCTGATTTAGGAATGGAGGATTGCCAGAAAGCATGAGAACACACCCTTTCCCCAGCCTCACCTCCGACCACAGCAGCAGCTAGGAAGAGGATGTCATGGGTGCCTCTACTCCAGTTCTATGCCATCAGAGGATCTGGTCTGGGCTGATCCTTCCATGGCTACAGGGCCTTTTTTTTTTCTCAGCCTCAACCATTCCAGGGAGGCTGCAGAAAAAATGCCTAGGGCCATTCCTGCACAGATGTCTGCCAACAGGGTTTTTTAAGTGGACACAGCCCAGCCCAGGGTCTGCTTACTGGTTGTTTGCCTATTTCCAATTAATTTAGGGACCTGATTTTTTAAAGAAATGAACCAAGATTTATTTGGAAACTCCAAGTAGTTATTCAAGTCATGAGCTCCATGCACCCACATTACAACAAATAACTAAAGGACGGTAAATTAGGAGTAATGCTAACAGAGTTACACTGGAGTGAAATTGGTGTGAGAAGAATCAAGCCCATTGTCTGTTAGCCAATGAAGCTTTATTCTGGATAGTAATGAGCCTACTCAGGCTATGGATTAGCCCTGAGATGAACGACCAGCTGGCCCATTACCATCCAATTTACTCTCAACAAAAGGAGACTATGAAAAAATGCCCAGTAAGTTCACAGACACAAAGATAGTAAGATATTATGATTCAGGGTTCCTCCCCACCCCGTTCATGGTTTATTTTATTGTTTACAAGCTGCTATTCTCATTTTACTAGTTACACTGTTATGCAGAAAACATGGAAAGAAATCTTTCAATGATCTTTGTCAAAGCAGAATACTGGGCTAACACTGCAAATAAAAGCAGAAGAAAGGACAAGTAGGCGGATGCTGATTTGTAGTTAAAGATGCCACAACAATAAGTAATGTTTGTTAATCTTATCTGGGAGATCCCAATCATCCTCCTCTACAGGCTTGAAAGAACATTGTACTATAATTTCAGCTTGACTAGTGAGCAATTTTCCTAAATACTGGTTATGATTGAAAATCTTTTCCTCACATGTTACTTTTATGAATATTATATATTGTTTTGTAAATGAATTTCCACAATAAATCCACTGTGCAGATTTTACTAACAGAGACCATTTATTCTCTAACTACAGTATGTCACTGACTGTTTAAAATATAGGTGGAGATGTATATGATTTTTATTCCTACCCCAAAATGCATTTTTACATAGTCAAAGTGGCAAATCTTTAACCTAAGTAGAGCTGGTTGAGATAGTTTTTATGAATAATGTCTTGTGCATGTAGCCCCTTATTGGAGCAAGTGAATATTTTGTGAACATATCCTCATTTTCTTTGACTGTATTTATTGTTCTCTAAGTATTTACCAAGGAGTTCAGATGAATTATTATCAGAGTTAGCTTTGTTTGCGAATGGCACTTTGACCATTTGATATCCATTATTCATGGTAAAATAGTTGGTTACTTACGTCTCACTGTATCTTTTCTACTTTGTGATCAGAGGACTGACACTTTTTAAAAAGGAAATCCTGAATAAATACAACACTTCAGGTATACATTTTCTGATTTAATTCTTCCTAGAATTTATAACATTCCCACAGATTTTCCTGAATACCAAGCAGTTCCCTGAATGTGCATGAAAAATGTACAATATGACTCGTCAAAATTCGATATCATCCATTGTTATGTGCAGTGTTGTATCCATGTTGGTCCCAGGATATTGAAAGCCAAGGTGGGTGAGGTAATATCTATTATTGGACCAACTTCTGTTAGTGAGAGACACAAGTTTTCAGTCTTATACAGAGGTCTTCTTCAAGTCTAGGAAGATATTACCTCACCCAACTTGTCTCCACAACTCAATGCTTTTATTTGTGAAAGGTTCCAAAAATCACTATTACTGCTTGGTCCTATCTAACTAGAAAATTGTTGTTCTTCACTTTTTCATTCATAGTGCTCTCTCTCAAATGCTTTTCCTATTGTGCATGCTGCATTGCCCCATTGCAGTGCATGATTTATTTACTGTGACATCATGCAACACGTTATCTCTTAGGAATGACTGTCCAATGCAACAGACTTTGTACAGTTGCCAAAAAGATGTTGTCACTGCAAAACCCTTTATTTAATCCCAGAATTTTTTTGTCTAAAAAAGGACCTCTTGGTAAGCACATATCACATTCCCAGCCCTTTATCCTGCTGTGATACCACATTAATCCAGTTCCCTCTGCTTCAAAGGATGTCTTGGTTTTGGGAGTGTAAGCTGTCTCATGGCTCCCAGGCAATTGCTGGTGACCTCATTGGGGGGGCGGATAGGGAACGTATTCTAGAAAATGGCTGTGCAACTTAGTACAGTAGGACAAATTGCGTAGGAGCAAAGGGAGTGCCACTGCACAGCACTGACTAATCCAATAACCTGCTTCTGAAAATTGTCTGAGTGATGCTTCAAAGGTAGGAGAGAACTTTCCCAGCTCCCCCCCACACACACCTGCCACCCACAGGGCAACCAGCCAGTTATTTTGGGAACAGAAAACAGTCAACAGCTATCCATTCAGAGGCCATAATGCCTCGTAATTAGTTGCCAGCCCATACCTTCAGCATCATGGCTAACACAGCCTACCCATTTGTAGTTGCCTCTGATCACAACCAGCAGCACCATCTGAGAAGTTCTTACCACAGCAGAAACAACCGGGACAAATTAATGCTGACGTTGTCATTATAATCTTAGTGGGAAACATCTGCCCAGTTCATGGGGATGATGCGGTGCAGAATGACTGTCTCCTTTGTCTCACCTCCTTCTGCCTCAGCCCATTCCCTCCAGAACCACAGAGCCCTGACAGCACAGTTCCCACAAACAGAGGCTTGCACAACCTCTGGAGTCAGAGAAGACATGCTGCAGAAGCACGGCTGGCCCCACTTTCCCCCAACTGCATACCTGGAGAATTTGCTGTTCTATTTTGCTCCCACTGCTATATGTGGAAGAGGAGACCACAAGGCCCTCTGTAATTTAAGAGTTTTTACACACACACACACACACACACACACACACACACACACACACACACTATATATCAACTTTAGCAACTATATATATAACTATAAAAAATCATGTCAGGCCTGACTCATTGGAGTTAATGACATTTGGCCAATCAGAGCAGGATCAGATCCTTCGTAACAAAGCTCTTAGAATCTTTTTGTTTCTATCATCCCATGTCAATAAAGCACTTTACTAACAATAAAACATTTCAAATTAATTTCTGTTCCAAAGGGTATCAAATACCGAGCGACTTTAAATAAAAAAAAAATCGTACAACCTTAACCCATCCCCTTGCTTTTCTCATATATATATATATACACACACACCCCTCCCAAAACACACACACACGGAAAGGAGCAAAAATCCCATGGTTTTTACCTGTGGTTTGGCTCTAGTCTGCAGCTCAGGTCTGTGGTTGATATGGTGTCACCAGCGGAGAGCATATAGCAGTGTCAATTGAGGTGGGAACCAGTGTTCCATGGTGGGTTTAGATTAGAAACTGTGAGACAAAGTAAGGGGGAGGGATGGAGGAAGAGTAGTTTTAAGCTAATAATGTATTGGAATCGCCTCTTGGCCTGGACCTCGGAGGCATTCAGCACATATTGGGCCTGATTCTCCATTGCCTTGCACTTTGTGTAAGTCATTTACACCAGTGCAAAGTGGGTGTAAACTCACTACCACTCTGACCTGGTAGCATTTGATACCCACCCTTTGCACTGGTTGAAATGACTACACGGAATACTGGGCAGCAGAGAATCAGGCCCATTACTTCTGAAGTTGTTGCATTTAATAAAAATAGCCATGTGCAGATGCCCTTTTAGGAAAGTTGATGGCGGTCCACAAACTCCTGTTTCATGTAGGACTGTCTGAAGACATATACATATTTTGATGCAACAAACTATTTTTAGTTTCCTTTTGGATATGTTTGGGAGCAAGCCCCTAACTGTTGCTATGCTGCTATGGAAACAGTATCCATGTATACTGACATGTTTACAATTGTTTTAAACACCATAAACTTTCAAGGGCAAAGTCAAGCAGCTTATTTTCATTAAAGTCACTGCCCAGTGTTTTTGATTATTACATTTATTAAGTTAGGACCTCTCAGCTTCCTGGGGCTCTCTAGTTTAGAAAAAGTTGTGGTGATGTGTCTAGATGTTAAGTGCTTTCATATTTGAGTAAATGAGTGAGACAGGAGCAGTTGAGAATCTCGCTTTGAAAATAGAAACATCCTGTAAACTCCACTCCCCTTCCCCAACCTAAGATATTAAACAGATTTTATTGGACACCAGAGTGCTTATTCAAGGCTAGATTAGCAAATCACAGGCAGTGTTGGAGATGGAGGCAGCTGAAAGCCAGTTTTTTTCATCTCTTTCACTCCTGCCATAAACTCTACATTATTGGAATGTCTTATTCAGAACTCTTCCCTCAGCACTAGCCACTTGCATTCACCTTGGGCCTATAGGGATATCCCATCAACTCACATTGTCTAACAATAATGGGTCGGATTTTCACACTGGAGTGCCTAGAGTTAAGCATCTTAATCCATATATAGGCACCTACAGAAGTGTGCAAGATGAGTCGGTGTCCTACTTCTTCCTAGCTGCCTGTCAAAGGAGCTGCTGACTCCTTTTCCTTGCTGAACAGTGCAGGGCTGGGCAGGACAGAGAAAAAATACCTAGGGCCTCCTCAATTCCCACCTCACTGGACCTCCTACTTAACTCATCGTCTGCCAAATTTAGTGTGAGGGCCACATGCCCAATCACAAACATTTTCTTTGAAAAGTCACCCCCGCCCTCCACAAAAGAAAAACGAGGAACATTTTCAGAGTCAAGGGCAGGCAGCTGATGTATGTGCTTGATTTTAATTACACCATAACTTCAACTCTTTCTGAGTTCCTCTTCCACCTCCAGCCTTATCAAAAAACAAAAACAAAACAGAAATCTGCCCTCAGATGAGAGACGTGCAATTGCAGGGGGCTAGGTTTCGTTTTGGGGAAGCGGTGGTGGTTGTGGGAAAGGCGCACCATTGAAAAGCACGGTTATAAGGAGAAGCTAGCTCCAAAGGTAACTGGCACTGCTCTTGCCACACACTAATAATGCTGGCTCAAGGAATCCTGTTGGGGAGATGGGTATCTCAGAGTGCTTCTGCATACAATGCACTAGAAGATTATGGCTAGCTAGGAAAGGCAGGGAAAGGAGTGGCCCGGGACAAGGTGTAAGTAGCCTTCTCTTCTACCAGGCACACCTGCTCATGGGATAGCCATAACCTTAGTCCTTGTGTAACCCACACACCTTCTGCGTATGGTGTTCTGTCCCACCTAGTGGCACTGAGAGCATTTAAAGAGAGAGATAAAAAAACGAGTCTGCTCAGGGGAGGAGTTGGGGTGGGGCCGGGGCAGAGGGGGGGGGGTTGAGCACCACCGGCACCAGCAGAAGTCGGAACCTATGGGTGAGGGTACCAGCTAGGGGTGAAGGCTCTGGGGTGAGGCCGGGGATGAGGGTTTCAGAGTGCGGGAGGGAGCTGGGGCAGAAGTTTGGGGTGCAGGCTCTGGGATGGGGCCAGGGATTAGGGATTTGGGGTGCAGGCTGCCCCGAGGCTGCGGTGGGGAGAGAGGACTCCCCCCAGCCCTCTCTCGCCGCAGCAGCTTGGTGCCGGGGGAGAGGCACCTCTCCTTGGCCACGGCAGCTCTGGCGGGGCTGGGTGGGAGGAGGGGCTCCTATCTCCAGCAGCTCCGGCAGGCCTGGGCTGGGCGAGGGGCTCCTCTCCCCTGGCCACGGCAGGTCTGTGCTGGGGGAGAGACAGCACTGAGCCCCTGCTTAATAGGCAGCTGCGCAGCTTAGGGGGAACTTAGGTCCCTGGTATTTATCCCACTGATGTATTTATAGAGAGCAATCATATCTCTCCTCAGCCTTCTTTTGGTTAGGCTAAACAAGCCAAGCTTTTTGAGTCTCCTCTCATAAGGAGGATCATCCTAGTAGCCTTTCTCTGCACCTGTTCCAGTTTGAATTCATCTTTCTTAAACATGGGAGACCAGAACTGCACACAGTGTTCCAGATGAGGTCTCACCAGTGCCTGGTATAATGATACTAACACTTCCCTGTCTCTACTGGAAATACCTCACCTGATGCACCCCAGGACCACATTAGCCTTTTTCACAGCCGCATCATAGTCATCCTGTGATCAACCAACACACCCAGGCCTTTCTCCTTCTCTGTCACTTCCAACTGATAAGTCCCCAGTTTATAGAAAAAATTATTCTTGTTAGTTCCTAAATGCATGACCTTGCACGTTGAACTATTAAATTTCATCTATTTCTATTACTCCGGTTTACAAGGTCATCCAGATCTTGTATGATATTCTGGTCCTCCTCCATTTTGGCAATACCTACCAACTTTGTGTCATCTGCAAATTTTATTAGCACGCTCCCACTTTTTGTGCCAAGGTCAGTAATAAAAATGTTAAATAAGATTAGTCCCAAAACTGATCCCTGAGGAACTCCACCAGTAACCTCCCTCCAGCCTGACAGTTCACCTTTCAGTGTGACCTGTTGCAGTCCCCCTTTAATCAGTTCCTTATCCATCTTTTAGTTCTCATATTAATCCCCATCTTCACCCAATTAACTAATAATTTCTCATGTGGAACTGTATCAAATGCCTTCTGAAATCCAGGTAGATTAGATCTACTGCATTTCTTTTGTCTAAAAAAAATCAGTTATCTTCTCAAAGGAAGATAGTAGTAACTTTGTCACTACCTCTTGAATACAACAATTGAAACAATTGTGGAAAAATCTACAATTACTTTCTATCATTTAGGCTACTTACTTTTTGCAGTTCACCAGGCTTGGAACAGATCATTTAACTTTAGGAAACATCCTAACAGCCCTTTCTTATCTTAATCACCCATTAATCACTCTGTTTCTAAACAAAAATCGGACTCCCTGCCTCACGGGCACAAGCTAGGAGCAGCAGTCTCCTGTCTACTCTCCAGAACTCATTACATTGCACACTCAGGCTGCCTGCCTGAGGCTTGCAGCTTCCGGGGGCAATGCCCTGCCATGCCCCCACCTCCCTCCAAATCTGCCTATGGATCTGACTTCAGTAGGGAGAATTTGGGACATTTTGACAGCAAGTCAATAGTCTGAAAAAAAACCCTGCTGACTGCCAAGATTCCCTGCTACGATGCAGATGAGGGTGAAGCGCACTCAATATTCCACTTTTGGGAGGGCAGTCAGACATTTCCTCTAGGTTTATTGGGAGGAGAATGAGTGTGTATGACCCCTAGGAAACATGAATTACTGACTGTAAAATTCCGTGGTGAGAGGTGTACTTTATTTTGCATTCATTCAACGATGCACACGTTTGTTTTTACTTGGACATGCATCCCCCGGAGTACAGAAACTGCAATTTTAGAGCAACAGTGAGCTCCATGAAAGCAGATGCCTGCACCCAGACAGAGATCCATTGAAATCAGTGAGTGAGGCACTACATAGTCATAGGAATCCATCCACATAGAGCTTATTGCAGGATCGGGGCCTTAGACTGCACTCTCTTTGCAGTAGAGACTTTGTATTCTTTTGTTTGGAAAGCACAGGGTAGATGCTACCACAATCTAAATAGTAAGGAGAAATTCAGACTTGGCTAATTAGGCACAGGTCCCCATGACTTCAATAGGGCTTATGTTTACTTATGCCAGGGCTGACTTTGGTCAGAGTTGAAACTATGGGGAAAGAGAAACAAATCATCAATTTTAAGCTTAAAATCGTCATCCTGTTTGTTTTTTAATTCATTGTTTGTGCTGAGACAGTTGAAATAAATACCCACTATTTACATGAGGCTCCCACAAAAAACAATGCTGTGTGATTGTGTGCCCCTGCTGCTTCTTCCACAGAAGCAGCTGCACTGGAGACATTTACAGAGCTGCATAAACAGGATCAGTTATTATATGTCAGTGTGCAAACCAGGAAGTAAACGAGAGCAGTCAAGTTAGCTGAAGTTTCATTAGAAACATTGGAAATTGGGGGAAAACCAGGGCTGTGATCCAGGGTAATATATCTACAGCCTTCTGAGCTGCATAAACCGCAGCAAACTGGCTGCTGATTCCATATATGGCCAAGCTATCCGGGGGAAAGAAAGTCAATGGAGACTTAGGCTCCCAAGTACCTAAATCACTTTTGAAAATGGCACTTAAGGCCCAGATCCTCCAAAGGTGTGTAAGGTGTCTATTTAGGCACTTAACTCCCTTTGATCTCAACACCTTTGAGGATCTGGGCCTTAGGTGCTTTTGAAAATGTTATCCATGGTCCCTAGATAATTCCCCCCTGGTCTTATATGGGGTTGAGTGCACACTCGGACAGTGAGTGTAGAGATGTCCTGTCCAAGATGCTCCTCCTACTTTCCTGACATGCTCTGGGGATGGTGGGCCAGTATTTTACACCCCACAATCTCCTCTTCCTCTTGGCAAAGTGCTGCTGACTACTTCCCCTACCTGACTGTTCAGGGCACTGGCAAGTAGGTTTGCTGCCTAGCACACATAGGGTCTTCTCATGCAGGATCAGGAAGCCTTCCTTCCTGCAACATTTATCAGACATGGTTCCTGGGATACTCATTTCCAGGACAGCCAGGCTGCCCCTATGCATTATGAACATTGCTCCCGCTTAGATCACACGGACTGACTGTATAATGTTTGCAGTGGGGGATCCCCGCTCACAGAGGGTGAGCAGCCTCAGCAATGGATCCTCAGTTCCACCCTTGTTAAGAGCACTAGGTCAAAAAATGTCCATTCTCCCCTGCCCCCATTCATCCTAGGCCAGATTGCAAACCTCACACTCCCGCTGGCAAGTAGTTTACCTCATCAGTAGCCCCACTGAGATTAAAAGGACTCCTGCTTGTCCATGGCAGTAAGGGGTTCATAATTTGGCCCTTTAAATTACCTCAAAAATTTTTGGAATTAATTGCCAGTGCCTGTAAACTAGACTGCATTAAAGTTGTTAGTAGAGCTGTGTTAGTAACGGATGTTCCAGTTTGCTGTGTAAACAAAAAGAATTGTTTTGGGTCCCCTCACAACAGACTGGTCTTCTTCCATAGGGGGACTGGGCGCGGCTGTAACAGAAGCCAGTGCATTCAAGGGGATTACGCACATGCTTATAGTTATGCACATGCTTAAATACCTAGCTCAGACAAGGCCTTAGATGGAAGTTCCTTGAGGCAGAGACCGCACTATCTTTGAATTTTGTACAACACCAAACACACTGTTCAACAATAAAATATAATAAATAATTCCCTTGATCCCTATGATGCTGAACGTGAATTAAACCCTGCTCAGGGGTGAAGGCATTCAGCCAGCGTTCCAGCTGGAACGTACCAGGTATATGAAGCAGTCTCAGATTTGCAAGGACAGTAACACCACTGTTAGGTACAGTATGGCGTGCTGATTTCTCCTAAGTACCACCACATGGATTTGAAAAGTGGAATTGTTTCTAAATCTGAAATCACAGAACACATGGGTCTATGGAGTTAGCACAGGGATGAATACTCTGAGCTATAAGCATCCCAGAACATGGTTGTTCTGAAGCTGGTTTACTGAAGTTTGGTTAGTGGCAGAGGCACTGCATTGAGTAACGTTTCAGGACTTAGTGTAACAGAGCAGAATTTAGCCCAGCCTTGAGTTCAGAGAAACCACTGAACTCAGTGGAGTTACTTCAGATTTATATGGGTGTAATGGAGCCGGTTATTTGAGGTGCTGGGTATCCTCATTTCCCAGTGAGATCTAAGAACCTTGAAATTCTGAGCACTCTGTCATTGGGTCAGATAAACAGCTGGTGTACATAACAGAGTTCCATTAGCTTGAATGGATCGACACCACTATGAGCCAGCTGAGGAGCTAATCCAATTGGTTTTATAGATGAGAACTTTCAGCAACTTGCAAGATAAGATCCTTCTCGCTTATGCTTGTTTTATACATGTGACTTTCCTTGGACTTCACCAGAGTTACTCCTAATTTACATCAGGGCGAGGAGAATCAGGACCTTGGGGTTAAGTAACTATTTACCAAAGGTCATGGTGGTTCTCCATCACTTGCAATTTTAAGAATCAAGACTGGATTTTTTTTTAAAAAAAAGCTCTATTTCAAAAGGAATCATTTTGGGGCAGTTCGATGTCCTGTGTTATACAGGAGGTCAGTCTACATCACCACAATCATCTCTTCTGGCCTTGGAATCTAGACTCAGCTTCAGTGATCAGTGAGAATTTTAAAACAATCTATTATAGTGCATTACAACAGGGCCCATAATATAGTTAAGGTGGAGGAGGAGTTCCCATTGTAACTCCCTTTTCTTTCCACTTTCTACACAGAGTTGTTCCATGCTTGATCTGCCCAGAGGTGAATTCTTTCACAAGTTTGAATAGTAGCGTTGGGAGAGTGGAAAGTAACACATTGTCCCCCTTGTGTTAGAATTTTTCTTCTAACAGAAAATGAATAGAGCTACGATGAAGCATGACTGATACCTGAAACTTGGCAAGGACACGGTCCTCACAGAGCAACAGCTTTTGAGTGAAGAAAGAATTGCTTTGCCTTTAATGAATATGACTTTTAGATGCATTGAGTTGAATAGGGCAACTGACATGCTTAAAGTTAATCACACACATGTGGTTTGCTGAACTGGGGCCTATAAAGGCACCACAGAAGGATTTGCACAGACTTTTCCCATATTTTCAGTCAGATGAAGCACGTTTTCTTATTCCACACAAAATGTAAAACAGGGAGAGGCCAACAGCTTTGGGAGTGTAGCACAGTGGCTCAGTCTTTCCAGACTGCTGTACCCCTTCCAGGAGTCTGATTTGTCTTGCGTACCCCCAAGTTTCACCTCACTTAAAAAAACTACTTGCTTACAAAATCAGACATAAAAATACAAAAGTGTCACAGCCACACTATTACTGAAAAATTGCTGACTTTCACCATATGATTATAAAATAAATCAATTGGGATATAAATATTGTACTTACATTTCAGTGTATAGAGCAGTATAAACAAGTCATTGTCTGCATGAAATTTGAATTTGTACTCACTGTGCTAGTGCTTTTTATGTAGCCCGTTGTAAAACTAGGCAAATATCTAGATGAGTTGATGTACCCCCTGGAAGACCTCTGGGTAACCCTGTTTGAGAACCACTGGTGTAGAGGAATTGGGTAATATTCCTTTACTAGTCCAGGAACCCTGTAGTGCAGGAGTGGGCAAACTACGGCCCGCGGGCCGGATCCGGCCTGCGAGCTCCCACTGGGGAGCGGAGTCTGGGGCTTGCCCTGCTCCGGCGCTCCAGCCGGGATGCCAGGTCGGAGGCTGCACCCCGGGGCTCCCGGAAGCAGCCGCATGACCCTGCTCCGAGGGTTGGGGGCCGCTCCACATGTAGGAGCTGGAGAAGGGACATGCCACTGCTTCCGGGAGCTGCTTCAGGTAAGCACCACTCGAAGCCTGCACCCATGTGCCTCTCCCCACGCCCCAACCCCCCTGTGGCCCTCAGGCAGAGGTGAAAATAAGCCGGTAAGAGCTGGTACGCCGTGCCGGACTGGACCAGCTTCTCCGGCAGTGATTTAAAGGGCCCAGGGCTCCAGCCGCTGCGGGGAGCTCCAGGCCCTTTAAATCACCGCCGGAGCTCTGGCAGCCGGGCTCGGGCGGGGATTTAAAAGGGTCCAGGGCTCCCCACAGCGGCTGGAGCTTCTGGCCCTTTAAATTGCTTCCGGAGCCCCGGGGCTCCTGCAGCTGGGCTCCGGCGGGGATTTAAAGGTCCCAGTGCTCCTGCAACTGCAGGGAGCCCCGGGCCCTTTAAATCCCCACCCGAGCCCTGCCACCCCAGGGTAGCCACGGCAGGGCTCCTGCGGTGATTTAAAGGGCTCGGAGCTCCGCAGCAGCCGGAGCCCCGGGCCCTTTAATCCACAGCCGGAGCCCCAGGGCCTTTAAATCTTGGAAGGCCCCTCTTCTGGTTGAGGCCACGCCTCTTCTAGTTGAGGCCACGCCCCCGCTCACAACTCCAGCATACTGGTAAGTCCTTTAAGTTACTTTCACCCCTGCACTCAGGCCAAAATGTTTGCCCACCCCTGCTCTAGTGGGCCTCCTTATCTTCTATTGCAGAAGCCATCATAACTCAACAGAGCAGCAGCGTAATATAACTCAGCTTTGGGTATAGTAAGTAGTGTTCTACGTTTTCAGTTTTTATTTGTAAAATATTCTGGGAATTTGTTTGTATTCCTAACACTAAAACCGGGATGAAAGTGGGTTTAAAAAAACAAAACAAAAAACACCACACACCACACATACAGAAAAGAACAAAAAGACCCTTTCATAATTACACATTTGACTACCATATAATTGAAACTTTAAAAAAAATGTACAATGGTATTTTGTCTCTGAGGTAGTAGTTTGACCAGAAATCCTGGGGGTTTGTGTACACTCACATAATTTTCTTCAAAGTATCCTCACTCATGTTGAGCCTATTGCTTTCCTGGAGGTAGGCCAACTTTGAAAATAAGCCCTCTGCAGCAACAGATACAGGGGATGCACTCAAAGCTCACTGTGCCACTTTGCTGAAGTTGGGAAGTGTGTCTTGATGACTGCTACAAAAAGCCAGGACATCCAGTGTCACATCGACAGGGTTAGGCATGTTCATGTAAGTAGTAAATTCCCCTTTCAGATTTGAAATGTCATCTTAATGGCAAATAGTTGAAGCACTCTGGCGTAACAGTCACTGTCTGCTGCAAAATTCACCTTGAGGAAGGGGTGCAACACCTGGATGACATTCCAAAAAGAATCTTTGGCAACCACTTGTTCAGATTATGAGCCACAGTTGTCTCCCATTTCTCGCTGAGCATTGTGTTGAAGGTTTTAAATGCTTTTTTGGTTCTCTCCTGTTGTGGGGTGGGAAAGATTTCCAGAAGCAGCTGGGTTTTCGTCATATGTTTCTCTTGCAGCTTTTGTGCTCACTTCAGCTGAGATTTTGGTTGTTAGGACCCGGTAAACATCTGTATTGGCCACTGTGTTGGCAGTAGTTGGAGAAAACTCCAGTGTTTTCTGTGTGGTTATTTGCCAGTCTCTTCAGAGTTTCTCCTTTAGAACCAACAAACTCAAGATGATCTAGGAGACTCATTAGCATAGGCGCCGACTCTGTGGTTGCTCCGTGGTTGGAGAACCCAGGGGGAAAAATTAGTGGGTGCTCTGCACCCACTGGCAGCCAAGCTCCCCTCACCCCCTGCCCCACCTCCTCCTCCTCCCTCTCCCCTGAGCGCGCCACATCCCCGCTCCTCTGCCTACCTCCCAGCGCTTCCCGCCCGGCCACCACCAAACAGCTGTTTGGCAGCGTTAGCACACTCCGGGAGGGAGGGGGAAGAGCGGGAACATGGCGTGCTCAGGGGAGGAGGCAGGGAAGAGGCGAGGCTGGGATTTGGGGAAGGAGTTGGAATAGGGGCAGGGAGGGGGCGGAGTTGGGGCGGGGACTTTGGGGAAGGGGTTGGAATGGGGGCGGGGAAGGTGTGAGAAGGGACGGGGAAGGGCCTCATGGAAGGGTGGACTGGGGGCGGGGCCGGGGGGGTGGTCAAGCACCCACGGGAAAGTCGGCGCCTATGGGCATTAGCACAGTCCACACATTATTTATATGACATGCAGTGAAGTACACGCTCATTCACCGATGTGGCACAACAGGGATAGGTAATCGGCAGTCGGCTCTGCACTTTTCTCGCACTATGTAAAACAAAGACTTCAACTTGTTCACATGCTTGAAAATGGCCCCAAATCCAATGGCACAAGATTTCACATCTTTCATTTCTTCTGTAGCAGTAGCTGCTGAGAGCGGAACGTTAATCAGATGAGCAGGACAGATAATATGTAGCAGCTCCAGTTTCTGGTTGAGCTTAATCTCCAGTGCAAACTTAGTCATGTAGGAAGCATAATCTGTGTTAGTTGTGGGTAGAGGGGGCTGGGCAGGGTCACCCCCCCAGATTTGCTGCTGATGCTGGCTGCCCTCACTCTGCCCCCTCACTATCAGCAGGCAAGGGTCGCCTCCGGTTGTGGCCACATTTTCCCAAGTTAGTTGGTACATCTCAGACATGTCAGTTACTGCTGACTCAACAAAACGTACGTCAGCAAAGGGGACGAATGTCACATCAGCACAAAACAATGGGGGTTTATTCGCTTCGAAATCAAAAAATGAAAACAAAAGGCCAACAATTGGATGGTCCAAAGCATCAGGAGACTGTTAAAAATCAGACTACACACCACGTTCAGTTTAGATACTAAAGCAGTGCCCTTTTCTTTCAGACACTTATGAGTGAGGTTGTCTGCATTCGGAAGGTTTTTTGCTGCTGGACAGTATTGTCGCACAAAGTCACCAAGAGGCCCCTCTGCAATTAACAGTGGTTGTCCAGTGAAACAAAGAGCATGCACAAATTCATTGACAATCATAGAATCTCAGGGTTGGAAGGGACCTCAGGAGGTCATCTAGTCCAACCTCCTGCTCAAAGCAGGACCAATTCCCATCTAAATCAGCCCAGCCAGGGCTTTGTCAAGCCTGAGCTTAAAAACCTCTAAGGAAGGAGATTCCACCACCTCCTTAGGTAACCCACTCCAGTGCTTCACCACCCACCTAGTGAAAAAGTTTTTCCTAATATCCAACCTAAACCTCCCCCACTGCAACTTGAAACCATTACTCCTTGTTCTGTCATCTGGTACCACTGAGAACAGTCTAGACCCATCCAGTGCCCTGTCTTTCAGTAAAGCCCTGGTGAAAGCTTCCAGTATTGACTGTTTATCCCTAAGCTCACTTTCTTCTTTAGCTTCTTCTGTCGCTTGCTTTTGACAAGCTCCTTTATTCTATCAGCACGAGCACCGACCTCAATGCTGCAGTACTTGCAGTGCAGTGCATCCTCCTCGCTCCTGTCTTTACTTTTCTTGAAAATTTCTAAGCACGGATTTTTCTGTTGGTATTCAGGCATAGATTTGCCGTTTTGCCCCAGGTTTACCTTATCTTTATCTGCCAAGGATTGATTGCTTAAATTC
The DNA here is from genome assembly GCA_003942145.1 of Platysternon megacephalum. Lineage (NCBI taxonomy): Eukaryota > Metazoa > Chordata > Testudines > Platysternidae > Platysternon > Platysternon megacephalum. The sequence goes on along the minus strand of QXTE01000184.1, from coordinate 5,433 downwards.
AGCGCTGCACTAAACGGACACAAAGAAATAGGCGGGCAGCGTCTCCTTTTGAGCCAATCATAGCGCGATATTAACATTGTTTGATTTTCTGACCGGCACCGTGTGTGTGTTCTACACTGCGGAACTGCTTCAATCACAGAGCTGCAGGACACAACAATCATGTAAAGTGTTAGTGTTTAAAAATATATATATATATATATTGAGTGGACTGATAAACGGGTGTAAATCAGTAAAAACTGAACTCCTTTAATAAAAAAGCCTGGTAATTTATCAGTAATAATCAGTAAAAACTGAAAACACAGAACACGAATAGGAAGTTAACATGGTTATTGGGAACATAGCTATGTGTGCTATTTCCTCGTATTCTTAATGTCATGCGGCGAGCTAACATTTTTGAAAAGGTAGAAGAATATGGGCCTGATCCTGAACTTCCAACACCTTCAATGGGAGCTCTGTTTGCAGAATCCTTGCAAGATGGGCCTTCTGACTGTAGCTAGCAACACTTTTTGGTCGTCTAACTATTCTAATGGTGTCTGGTTTCTTTCACCATCTTAGAAAATGATTAGTTTCCCAAGGGGCATAGGCAGGTTAAAAATCCTGGGCCTAAGCCTGCTGTCATTGACATAAATGAGCATTGATTTCCATGAGGATATGGCAGGACCCTATTTCTTAGAATTCTCACTTCAGTTTGTGTGTTACAATGGCTTGAGCTAACCGGAATGGACTGTTTTGCTCAGTTAAAAGCAAACTAAGCAGAAATAGGATTTTTTTTTTAACATGTAAAAATCCAAATTCGTCATTCCTTTTCTCAACTGATGCTTAGCTTACTTTTTACATTCAGCCAATGGACAGTGAAACACCAGTGAGAGTTGGCTGGCCTGTTCTGTCAGTTTTCTAGTCTGCTACCCAGTTATGTAAAGTTTGGAAGGCAAGCACTGCAGGGTAAGGTGTGTCCCCAACTTAAACACGTGTTTCAAAGGGCTCATGCATGCAACACTTACGATTTGGGCAAGGACTCACATTGACTTCAATGGGACCCGACTCACCTGAGTAAACAGTGAATGAGTAAAGCTTCTAGGATTGGGTTGGGGTCAGTCTTGCAGTGACATCCCTGTGGGTGCCACTGTCAGATCAGGGCCCCTCTGATTTCATTGGGGTTCCATGTGGATGGAGGGGTGAGCTCACATTCAATTGCAGGACCAGGGCCTTAATTTTCAAATACTTGTTTTATACCAAACTCCACCCTTTGGTCTGACAAGCTATTTTATTAGGAAATGCATTTGCTGATCTGTCTCCTATTTTCAGAGTTTCTGTGAAAGCTTAGGAATTCTGCTTCTACCATGTACCTTCCAGCATTACTAGCTGCTTTTGTTTCATTACTATTGAGTTCTGGTGTTACTCCAGACTCACACCTCGGTAACTGAAGGCAAGATGTGGTCATTAAGGGCATGGCTACACTTGCAGATGTAGAGCGCTTTGAGTTACACCAGCCTTTGGAGAGCGCAGTAGGGAAAGCGCTGCAGTCTGTCCACACTGACAGCTGCAAGCGCACTGGCGTGGCCACATTTGTGGCACTTGCAGCGGCATTGGGAGCGATGCATTATGGGAAGCTATCCCACAGAGCAACTCTTCCCATTCTGGCGCTGTGGCTTGTGGGAAGGGGCGGGGGGTGCGGGGCATTCTGGGTCCTGTCCCAACGCCCCGTGATGCATTGCTTCACATCCCAGCAATCCCTGTGCTTCCGTCCACATTTGGCGCCATCTTTCAATGTTTTTTGTGCTGCGCGCTCTGTCTTCCCTTTCGGTCTGCGGGAAATGGAGCCCAAACTGCTGAGGAATATGCTGACAAGTCTCGCCAGCACATCACGTTTGGCAGTTGAGTTATTCCTTAAGATCCAAATTGACAGTGAGGAGGCCGATGATGATAGACACGAGTAACGCATACGACACAAGATTGCTTGTGGCATTCACGGACATGCTCACCACCGTGGAACGGCGCTTTTGGGCTCGGGAAACAAGCACTGAGTGGTGGGATCACATCGACATGCAAGTCTGGGATGACGAGCAGTGGCTGCAGAACTTTCGGATGAGAAAAGCCACTTTCATGGGACTGTGTGATGAGCTCACCCCCACCCTGTGGCGCAAGGACACGAGATTGAGAGCTGCCCTGACACTGGAGAAGCGGGTGACTATTGCAATCTGGAAGCTGGCAACTCCAGACAGCTACCGGTCGGTCACTAACCAGTTTGGAATGGGGAAGTCGACCGTTGGAATCGTGTTGATGCAAGTTTGCAGGGCCATTAATCGCATCCTGCTCAGAACCGTGACTCTGGGTAATGTGCATGACATTGTGGCTGGCTTTGCACAAATGGGTTTCCCTAACTGCGGAGGGGCGATAGATGGGACGCATATTCCAATTCTAGTACCAGTCCACCTAGCCTCCAAGTACGTTAATCGGAAAGGGTATTTCTCTATGGTTCTCCAGGCGCTTGTGGATCACTGTGGGTGTTTCATCGACATTAACGCAGGCTAGCCCGGAAAGGTGCATGACACACGCATCTTTCGGAACACTGGCCTGTTCAGGAAGCTGCAGGCCGGGACTTTTTCCCCAGACCAGAAGATCACCGTAGGGGAAGTCGAAATGCCTATTGTGATCCTTGGAGACCCCGCTTACCCTTTAATGCCGTGGCTCATGAAACCCTACGCAGGGAGCCTTGAGAGCAGCAAGGAGCAGTTCAACAAGAGGCTGAGCCGGTGCCGAATGACTGTGGATTGTGCTTTTGGCCATTTAAAGGGCCGCTGGCGCTCTCCGTATGGGAAGCTGGATCTGGCCGATGATAGCATCCCCGCGGTTATATCCGCATGCTGTACCCTCCATCACATTTGTGAAGGGTGAAAGTTTCACTCAGGCATGGAACTCGGAGGTTCAACACCTGGAGGCTGAATTTGAACAGCCAGAGAGCAGGGCTATTAGAGGGGCCCAGTGCGGGGCTGCAAGGATTAGGGATGCCTTGAGGGAGCAATTTGAGGCTGAAAACCAGCAGTAATGTCTGGTGCCCTGCACGGGCATGAAGTGCAGTGGTTCCAACGTTAGTAGGAATCTGTGTTTGCTATGCTGACTTGCAGTGCCTATTGCTTTCCTGGGCTAAGTTATCTTTTACTTTTTGCAATAATAAGGAATTTTTTCAAAGCCAAAAAATCCATTTATTGAAAAGAAACACAACTGCTTGGGAAACAGAAAGGGCAAGGGGGTGGGATGGGTAACGGTACAATCACAGATTTGCATATGTCCTGTTATCATACTCAGCCTTCCTGTTTGGAGTGCTGTGCAATGAGTGCTGCACTTCAGGATGGCTGTACTGCATAGTGATGGGGGTTGAGTGCGGAGGGTAAGGGTCGTAGTTTTCAGGGCTGGGTGGTGAAGCTACAGGTGTTGGAGGCAGCTGGTGGCAATAAGAACCCGGATGTTGGGGAAAGTGGGTTGGAGGTGACATGGGGACACAATGGAAAGTTTTGGGACAAGGGCTTGGGGGGAGGGTGAGGGGGGAGAACGTGATAGTACTCCGCCTGCATGGCTATGAGCACCTGGATTGAGTCTGCTTGGTGCTCCATGATGCTTATCAGCCAATCCGTGCTTTGTTGCCGGAGCTCCGCGCTTTGCTGCCTCCTTTCACTCTCCCGCCACTCCTGCACTTTTTGATTTTCATTAAGGGAGTGCTGCATGACTTCATGCAGCGTGTCCTCTTTGCTTCTATGTGGCCTCTTCCTAATTCTTTGCAGTCTTTCGACCGGTGATAACACGGACGGCTGAGATCTCAAGGTTGCATCTGTAAAGGCAAAAAGCAACACTTAACAGAGGCAGCATTGTTCACGCCAGACAGAGCAATGATTCCCCCGTACTTAAGGAGGGCAAGCACAGTCTACACAATAGCATAATTTGCCCATCCCAAAGCGAGCGCACATAACCCACGGAAGCCCCAAAATGGTGAGTAAGCACAGGGTCAAGGGGGACTGATTCTTTCATGGCTGTATTGTCCTCTGGGTTTCTGTGCCTTGGGGAGAGCCAACAGCTGCAGGGGCCCCTATACTGAACACTGTCCCCACATTTTCCACAGGAGTTCATCCTGGAAGCTATCTCGCTGCTGAGGGTGACCTGGGAAGCAAGGGAGGGTCTTCTACTGCAATGTGGCTTCCGCCCTGGCCCATATGCAGCTTGCCTGTGTGCAGCAATGGTCCCCCCTTCCCTCACGGCACAGTGGTGCGGACATGTTAGCCTGACTGGGACAAGGACCACGGTGGCTCTCCCAAGAAACCTGCGCAAGTGCATTGCCCAAGTTCTGGATGAGACTTTTGAAGAGATCACTGAGGCCGATTACCTCGATGTGAGAGAGCACATCAACTTCCTATTCCGCATCTAGGCATGCATGCAGCTCTAAGCCTCCTTGCCCCAAGAGCCAATATAAAATAAATAAATAAAATTTAAATTAAATAAAATCCGCTTACTGGGCACCTCCTCTGGTGTTGGTCCTTCCCCAAGCACCAGCCGCCATGACTGGCTACTTTCCTCCTGGATTGAGAACAGCTCCTGGCTGCATGCATCTAGGGATGCCAGGGTGTCTTCCACCTCCTCAGCACCCTCGCTCCCACTTTCCTCCTCCTCCTGCCTTGTTGAACTGGGCTCTGAAGTGTCCATGGTGGTGCTCGGAGTGGAGGTGGGGTCACCCCCAAGTATCGCGTCCAGCTCTTTGTAGAAACGGCAGGTCACAGGGGCAGCACCAGAGCGGCGGTTTGCCTCGCGGGCTTTGCGGTAGGCATTCCGCAGCTCCTTCACTTCAACCCTGCACTGCAGAGCGTCCCGGTCATGGCCCCTTTCTATCATGTCCCTTGATATCTGCCCGAAGGTATCGTAATTCCTATGGCTGGAGCGCAGCTGGGACTGCACAGCTTCCTCCCCCCAAACACTGATGAGGTCCAGCACCTCGCCATTGCTCCATACTGGGGATCGCTTGGCACGTGGAGGCATGGTCACCTGGAAAGATTCGCTGAGAGCGCTCCACGCCTGGCTGAGCAAACAGGAAGGGGATTTTCAAAATTCCCAGAGAATGTAAAGGGCGGGTCTGACGGTTGGTCACCTGAGGGCAGGGCAGTAGAGTTCAAACTGATGACCAGAGTGGCTAGAACAGGTATTGTGGGACACTTCTGGAGGCCGATCAGAGCGCATTAACAGACCCGGGCGTCCACACTGGCACCGTGGCGCTCCAGCGGGGGCGCATCAAACATTATTCCACTCACGGAGGTGGAGTACCAAGAGTGCTCTACGTGCCTTGCCAGTGTGGACGAGTCGTGAGTTAGAGCGCACTGGGCTGCTTTAATGCGCTCTAACTCGCAAGTGTAGCCGTGCCCTAAGTAGCTGGGAATCAAGCTACTTTGGGTT